>JALPQI010025507.1:0-18251 GCA_025490895.1 Thaumatotibia leucotreta
TTTACATTATAATACCGTTTACAGTTCATAAAAATAAACACCAGAATCGAGTACTTGATTGTCGTTACAAACCTAACACAAGATTTTTTTTTAATTTCCGCGAATTGGGTGTCCTTAAAAGTGAAATAGTTCTTAATATGAAATAATATCTCATAACATAGCATAACAGGTATATCAATTCACTAACTAAACTAAAATACATATTATAGTTCAATCTTCTTGTTGAAAGTGGAATTTTGAATAAAAACAAATAGGAAAATAGCCGTTTCTAAGCGAAGTTAGAACTTCATCCAACGGTAAGCTATCTTCTAAAGCCGAGTAAAAAAAAAGTCAGCCGATGCGGGCTGCAACCGTGATCGTTAGTTGTTTTGTTAGAAAAAAAATCAGGTAAATAAAAAATAGGTCAACACTTATTTAAGTCAGCTGTTGTACATATGTAGTTGTAAGGTGACATATTCAAACAAACAGTACAATAATAAATAAATAAATATCTCGGGACATCTTACACAAATCGACCTAGTCCCACGGTAAGCTCTTAAATCTTGTGATGTGGGTACTAGGCGACGATATATATAATACATAGATACATATAGATACTTAAATATATAGACAGCCAAAACCAAGGAACAAATATTTGTGATAAATAAATACACAAATGATGCCCTCGCTGGGATTCGAACCCGGAACCTCCAGCTTTGTAGACAGAGTCACTACCAACTAGGATACGAAGGCTGAATGTAATTTAACTTTGTATAACCTTTTAACTATATGACAACACGATCTTCTTCTAACCTGTATAAGTTATATGTATAAAATCTATGTTGCTTATTAAAAAGTCTATTCATTTTTTATTTTTCCCTTTAAAATTTAGGCAACAAACAGTCATAAAAATAACAATGTAAAAATATATGATGTGTTAATAGACCTAGAGTACCCTAACTTAAACATAATATTATATTCTTATCTAAAATATAAGCTAGTTTCACATAAAATAAGTCTATTTATTTTTTCTCTACCAAACCTACAGCCACTTGAATTACTACGAAATAATTCCTAATAGACGTTTAAGTTTAAGCCACATAACGTTGAAATGGAATTCGTAAGTAATTCCACTTCAGTTTCTGGAAGCATTCCTCGCGATTCCGGACTACAGCCTTGATTGATGGCTTCGCATAGCTGCTAATGTGTACATTTTGTCAATTAATTATTATACAGAGTGGTTATTGAAACCAGCTTGTATAATACCCCAGTATCAAAACATACCAATAGATAAAACACCTCCAAAATGATCACCGTCGGTTGAATAACAACGGTGATAATTTTGAACGTGCTTTATCTATTGTTGTGATATTTGTGATGCACTGAAATATTAAATAAGATAAATATATAGTTCAAGAAATATTATTTGGCCAACTCTTATCTCACTTACAACCTTTTGTTTTGCGTCATTAACAATAGAAAAGTGTTCGACTGCTGATTGTCTAGTAACGCAAAACAAAAGGTCGTCAGTAATATAACAGTCGGTCAAATATTTCTCGAACTATACTACGACTATGACTATACCAATAGATAAAGCACCTCCAAAATGATCACCGTCGTTTGAATAACAATACTGGAGGTGCTTTATATATGGATATGTTTTGATACTTGCGATGGACTCTATTGAAATGTTAAAATTGTTAAATAAGATAAATACAGGGTGTTTGTTATGTCGTTAGCCAAATTTGGATATGTCATTCGCGATCACCAGTACACAACGTTTTTGAAAAAAAAGTGACACTTTTTTTTGTTTTTTTTTTCCGTTTTTTATCCGGCAAAAACATAATTTGTGGTCACTAGGCAAGTTTGTTTCAATCCGTGCGATTCGATGGCAGACAAAAGGGTAGCAGGTTTGAGTAGTCAAGTCTTAGCCAATCAGGAGTTCATCACAAGCATCGATCAGCCGACGTCACTCACCCCACCATCGGCACTAAACAATGAATAAAATGTCCTAACTACATGCACACACGATTTTTATTTGATTAAAACTGCCCAAGCGCATACCTACCTGTACCTGCTCGTCGTCATCAACAATTCAATTTGCTTAGAGAGTGCATTAGAATCGATATCTGAGGTAAACCAGTACGCGTTTGTATGACGGAACATTTAAGTTACTCCGTTCTTGAGGTCAAATTATGCTGGCTCGGCTGATCGCAAGATGCCATGTGCCATTTGTACAGCACTCTGTAAACAAAGAAGGAGTGCGCTTGCGTGAACGCGCAAACTACCCTCAGATCGGCGCGCAACTCAAAATACCCTCATTATTAGTACTGTATGCGATAGACTGATAATGCTGTCTCGTGAGATTTACCTGCAAGTTAAGCTCCACCTCCATTCCCCACCATGCGTAGGAAACTTGTTACGTACGTTATAACGCATTGAATTAGTTACCTTATGCGGGTTAATTAAAGTTGCAAACTCAAACACCCTTTTCAATCTGATTTGGCAGTTATGAGATGGCGGGGCAGTACGCAAAGTAAGCAAGTGGTCATAGTGACCAAACATTCGTTAGATATTGGGATTTAAAAAAAAATCTATAACAAAAAGGATAATGAAAAATGGACTATTTTTGTTTTACCAAATATTTTTTTACGCCTTTACCCAACACATATTGCAATATGGCTAATGATATAAAAAACACCCTGTATAACAAACTTGACAAAAATAAATTAGAAATGAAATTATTTTAAATAGGCTAATGGACTTGTAAAGTATCTACAGCGTATATTGATTTAAACTATCTTGATTTTCACTTATTTTAACAACAAAGAACACCTAAAGTCTACCTGCGTCATGCCCGAAACGTCAGGATAATTTCAAAAGTAAGTTTGCGCGATTAAGACCCGTTTTTCGTTAAAATTATGTAAAGCGTAATCCCAAATACCTTGTAATGGATAGTAGGTTCAAAATCACTCTTCATTATAGGATATACTATAAAAAGGTCAAAAATAAAAAATGTGTTTTATCGAAATTAATTAAGTTAATAATTAAAACATCATTTATTGACAAAAAAACGTGTCTATCTATAACTAGATATATCCTAAATACCATGTATTTATTTAAACTTTCACGATTATCACTCATATTAGACAAACGGGTCTTAATCGCTTAAACTTACGTAAGTTTACGCGATTAAGACCCGTTTGTCTTTAAAATATTATCCTAAATACCAATTTTATAAATTGCAGATAATTCGATTTATATTATAATTTTCGAAATCGATTTATTTTATATTTTAATGACAAACGGGACAAATCGCGTAAACTTACGTTATATTACCTAGTCGTTTCGACCCGTGGACCCCAAACTCTAGAGAAAATGTACCAACGCTTTCTAGCTGTGCGGGTTTTAGCGAAATTATTGTATTGTTTTAAGCAAAATTCCAATTCATCCAATAAAATAACTCTCTCTCTAAATTATAACTATTAGATGTCATATACTAAAGAAAAACGACCAAGATCACCTAATGTCCGAGGTGGAGACCCCAAATTTTGGGGTCGTTCAAACGCTCCTTTTTAACATAATAGATATGCAAATTAATGTTGGTTCTTAGGTACTACGAAGAAAAGTATTAAATTAAAATTATGCAACTAATAATGTACGTGATAATCATATTTCTACAAAAAAGACTGATGTATCTAGGCATATTATTTATAGTGCTGCCGAGTTAGGTCCTTACAAGATAATAACATTTCAAAAAAATAAAAATAAAACACGTACAGTCGAGTGCATTAATATATAGACACATTTGTAAGGGATCAGTATGGAGAAGTGTATATGAGGTCCTAATTTATTAGATGCAGATATTTTTACAGCTGATAGTACTCGGTCTCTGGAGTATATTAAACCGTGAAACATTATAGCTTTTACGATGTTTTTTTGGAGAAAACGGAAAAAACAAATTTGCTAAGTAAAAACACTCTGTTTATGTAATTATTAAGTGAAAACTCATTGGACAGATTCTAGTACCTCTTTTACGTACCACTTAACTCTGGCGAACTGGCCACTTCACGTCGATTTGATGACATGACAGACAGTGTTATTGTGACATGTGATGATGCACATGGTGATTTTTTTTTAAACGAAATTATAATTAATTTTTTTGTTAGGAAAATAAAATCAAAAAAGTTACATGAAAAGATTTCTTAATTTATATTGAAAGTTAATTATTTTAATGTAAAGTATCATGTGTTAAAATATCTGCAACTAATAAATTAGGACCTTATATATATTAATGCCCTTGACTGTACCTAATGTTTAGTACGTGAAACTTAGGTATAAATAAGTAAACAATACAAATCGATCTCGGGCCACTGTAAGCTCAACTAAAGCTATATCCTGTAAGTAGTAATCGGTAAAACGCATGAAAACATTATAAAACATCCATAACTAAGAAACAAAATATTTACGATTATTACAAAGATATGCGCTCGCCGGGATTCCAACCCAGGACCTTCTGCGTTTCAGGCAAGATTTCTATCGACTGAGCTGAACAGAGACCTTCAAATATTAAAAATTTAACAAACTAATACAATAAAAATCAATTTGCATCCAAAGTTACGATATGTTGTGACCAGCGCCAATCCATGAATTCCGATAGCAAAATTACTGTAATATCGGGAATTAATCGCAACACATTCACGTGATTAAAATGCCATAATCTACTGTAGATATTCCAGAATGTTATTACAGGAAAACACGCAAAAATAAGTTATTAAACCACTAACCGTAATATGTAATTATTTCACTGGGTATTTCATTTTAAAAAGTGTTTCAGGAAGTAAACAATTATTTTCGGGGTCACATAATTATATTAACTATAGTAATTTTTTCAGTATACGAGAAAAGGTTGGAAATGTTGACATAAAATTGTTTATGGAAATTATCATAAACATACCATATAAGATCAGTTATTTATTAGCAACGAAAAATGTCAATATAATTTGTATTTGTTACCTAATATTATATCTAATATTTAGGTACAAATAGGCGATGAAAACAACGTATAAGGTGCAAAGTGATGAAATTTTGTTCAGAACTTAGAACCTTGTGCGTTGATACCGTCGTAGGGATTGTATTACAAATACCTACTTGAATAGAAAAATAGGTACCGCTATAACTTATAAGGAAATGATAAACATGAAATATTCGTCCTCATCACGGAAATTAAAGCAATTTAAAAAAGGTACTACAATATGAATCCTATCTAAGCCTTTTTATGATAAGCGACAAAATTTGACTTTGTAATGGCTCACAAATAAATTGCCTAACCTTAAATAAATTTATACTATTGCACATGTGTTCATAAATATATTAAGTCGTACAGACAACAGACACTTGTATCGTCTCACGATCTTTTCATGACAACCTTATTAATAACGGTGCACATAAGTAATATAGCAATAAATATAACAATTTCCTATCTCCATCCCACTTATCTGATCATTTGTCGACCCTTTGTAACAACACAAAAGGTACATTTACATTCGCACATGATTAATGTAGGTTTCAAGGCAGTGAGTAAATAAACAGATTTATCTACGGCTATCACTTTTTTCACGAACACATTCTATTTTCGAATTTCCATTCTGAATTAGTCGTCTATCGAGTTTATTCCACGTGGAACCGTGACGTTTCTTATCTAATATCGAAGCCATTTGCTAAACAACATACGATTGTTCATTGTTGTTTTGTTTAATGTAACACAAGTGAAGTATAACACAATATAACTTACCGGAGCTTGGAATCTTGGCTGTTTTGAGATTTTGCCCGAGCTAAAACCTGGAGAACGCGCGGTGAGCGCGCGACGCGGGTAGCGACTGCCCTGTTACGAGTCCCGATCGCGCCTGCGTGAAGACGGTCGATGCACAGTCGGTCAGTGGGTCTCGTTTGACCAAAAACAAACCTTTGTCTTTGGCAGACGGCTCGGCGCCGATGGTAAAGAAGTTATGCGTTTCGCACCTGTGGAGCGGTAATTAGACAATTGGGTAAAATTTGCGATCGATTCGATGAGGCTGAGGTATTTTCGCGCGCATGGGGAAAAATTGTGCACTTCATCCTGGAGTTCAAAAACAACAAGTTTTTAAGTTAACATTCTTTTATGTTTTCCCCAAATTCTAACATGTGGTTTTTTGTCGTGGATTAGTACTTACCTATTACATGTTTCACAGTTGGTCCAATGGACGAATCGCAAAACACTATCAAAAATGCGAGATTTTTTATTATTTTACTGAAGTTTCAGGAATCTGGAGGGAAACAAACTTTTTTGACAGTCTAAAAGTAATACGAGTATAGATAACAAAAAAATTGTTCAAAAAGAAGACTTATTTTGTTAAAAAGGGAGTTCATAGGTTTTTAAAAGGGTTAGCAACGTGTAACGTAGTACTGCCCAGGTTTCGATCGAATCGAAGGCTTTCTCGTAGTCCACAAACGCTAGACAGAGGGGCAGGTTATACTCCTCGGTCTTCTGTATAACCTGACGAAGCGTATGGATGTGGTCTGCGGTACTAAAGCCGCTTCGGAAACCGGCTTGTTCAGGAGGCTAGAAGTCAATTGTTTATGGAACCTGCGTGCAAGACGATTCGTAATGACTCTCGAAAACAGCTTATAGACATGGCTCATAGTGAGATGAGTCGGTAGTTCTTTAATAAAGCGTCGTCACTTTTTTTGAAGAACAGTACCACCACACCGCGGTTCCATGCCTTTGACGTTCTCCCTTCCAGTAAGACGGAATTGAACAACTTCTGAAGGGCCGTAAGGATCGGTTTACCAGCCTTCAGAAACTCAGCTGTAATGCTGTCCTCCCAAGGCGGGCCAGGTGCCTTATTGTTATTAAGCTGTTCAAGAGCCATTCTAATCTCGCACAGGCTCTTATCGCAGTATGCTTAGCACATGATTGGCGCGACAGTATCTCGCCGCGAGATAGTCTATCCGTCCCTCTTTTGTTTATATAGCTAGTGAAGGACGGGAGATCTATCTCGCGGCGACATACTGTCGCACCAATGTGTTAAGCCTGCTGGTCATATACTTGCTTGCAACTATCGTGGTATAAATAACTATATTTTACACCCACTGAATTTTATATGTTTGGTCTCAGACTCTACTGTCAAACTGTCAACTCTTCTTTATTCTACTCTAAGGGTCGATTAGGATGGATGAGGTCGTTAACGAACACAAAAAGTCACGATCGCATCAATTGTGTTACGGAATTTAGTTAAAAAAACTACTTATAGTCGATCTTACAACTTTTGGCAGTAGTAAAAAGATAAAGGTTTGTGTATTATTGATCGCTTATATAGGAAATTTGAATATGTAGTCATTTTTCACTGCCAAAACTCAAAACTACAATTTATGTATGTACATATTATATTAAATCTAACTAATCCACTTAGCCTAACTTATATCTAAGATTATCCCTTGTGGTATTGTACCGAGGATGCTAGCGGCATTTCCTCGCTGTATCGCAATACTGATGTGTTGTGCGAGGAAGTCGCCAGCTCTTCGGTCTTTAGTTACGTCAACCAGACGATCTCAGCAAACAATTTGCGTGCGCTGGGGCCCCATGAACGTAAAGTTTCTACGCCAAACGGTACAAAATCGTACGCTTTGCCGACGCCCTTATGGTTATTATTATAAAACTTAGTTAACTTAGTAATTCAAAAATAATGACATTATAATTTGGTTTCATGAAATGCCTTTAATTATGTACAATTTTTTTGCAATCGACTCCTAAGGTTCCTACCGATACAGAAGCATTTTCACATAGAAACTAACGCAGAACTAAAGGAAAATAGAAGTATAAAGAGTTGAAAAGTACCCATTATATTGAAAAGAGACTCGTACCGACGTCGAGCAATCGGGAAATTCTTGGGGGATTATTCTTTTACAGTTTTGAGAACGTTTTAGATGCAAGTTTGAAAACATTTAAAGAGTGCTGAAAATATCTACTTGAAACAAGCTTTACAATTGACTATAAAAAGCGCACAAACTCCCCAGGCACCTTCTAAATCTTCACAAAACTATGACTAATAAATGACTAATAAATGGCCCTCCGAAGTTTTGGACCTGACGTAAAATGACACACTTCTCGCACTAGAGCCTAAAAAAGGCACCATCTGTACTAAAAAAAATTTTTAATACATGTTTCTAATAATATTTTCACTTAAAATATTTATTTGTGATGTGGAAATTTATCAAAAGACACAAAACTACGATAAAAAAAAACATTGTGCCCAATGTCATATAATTTTTTTCAGTACAGACGGCGAAATGGAGAAAGGATGGAGATAGGTAACTCGTGTCGATTTAAAGCACTCCCTTCGAACTTCATTTTTTTCGCACTTGTGTCGTACTATTTTGCTTTTTTTAGAGTCAGGATTACGAGGTTAAAATCTTTCCCCTTCCTCGTGAGCACCTTGGATTGTTAATGTAATAATATTTTGTTAATAAAGGATTTTCCGTTCAATTTTAGATATGTTAGATTTGTTAGTAAAATTATATTTTAAAGTTGTGTTTACCAAATTTATTGTACACTTTGCCACTATGTTTTTAAGATAACTATGTTAAGTCCTACATTATGTTTGTCTTCTACATTGTACACATTTACCGACTCTTGTTACTGTTTTACCTATTTTTCTAGTTATTTTTATTTTTCACTTTTTAGCTCGGTTGCCCTGAAAACTAGCGTCGTGTCATCTGACACGACACATGCTGAGTGGCATCCTTTTTGGTGTTCAAATCTAAGGATTTGAACAATAAATACAAGTATCAAACAGTCAGCTGTTTGATACTTGTATTTATTGTTCTGTAATTGTATGACCACCAAATAAACCATTCTTATTCTTATTCTTATTCAATACATGTGTTTTAAAATGTTCTAGCCAGAACAACTCATTTGAACCCCATGCAATGTTCGAGTGGTCAAAGTCAAATTATTCTTTATTCGAATTGGCCCAGCAACAAGTACTTTTGAATCGTGAAACTAAATAGCAAATTAAAAAATCTACTACCGGATCTAGCCCTACACCACTGACCCGAGAAGAATCCAGCAAGAAACTCAGCGGGACTTATTTTTTCAAATAAGAATACATCTTACAGTTGCCATGCATAAAAAAAAATTACATAATGCAGATAGAGTACCTACAAATTACTAGATAGATGGTTTAAACTAGCAATGTACAGTCAAGGGTATAAACATGTATACACTTTTTTATCTTATGCCGTTACAATAAAGTGCAAAAGTGTATACATATTTTTGTCCTTGACTGTACAAGTTGCAGAACATTCTCAAAATTACGGAAATTTCCGAGAATTTTCATGAGAATTTAATAGTAAGTTCTCATTGAGAATGATTTCATGAGAACTTATAAAAAAGTATTATGAAGAACATTGCAGAAAAATATATCTTAAATGGCATGTATATAGCATACAACGGTTTTGGCACGATTAGATAGCTTGTAAAATATAAATTGCTGAGAAAATTCTATATTCATTCTCGTTTTACAATTTATGAAACTTCCAAATGTACCGAATATTGCTAGTGTAAACACTATGCAGCAGTTTCGTCAGAATAGGGCTATTTCAGTTTAGAAATCTCTATCCTTTCTAGCGGAGGTATGCTTTACGGGGACACTCCGGCGATTCTATTGGAATTGTTAATGTTAATGATTTCTGAACTACTCAGGACTACTGGTGGAACTTATTTTGTTGTAATATACATTACAGATGTAGTACAAAGTTATTTTCCTTCGGTTTGTCACGGGTACGCCCGAATGCATATTACAATTTGTAGTCACAATGAACTTCAGTATACATTGTACCGAAGCTAATCGAGACAGAGAGAAAAAATCGGCTATTTCCGTTAAAGAAAGACGAACCAGGTTACTGAATGGTGACTAGGGTGGTAAAGAAGATCTGGTTGGAGACCACCAACAAGATGGTCCGACGATATTATTCTGCCGAACTGCAACAAAGCAGTGGATGCGACTAGCACAGGACCGAGGAAAATGCCGTAATAAAGAAGAGGCCTATACCCAGCCCCGGGTGGAGATGGGCTGAATAGATTTCCGTTAAATACAAAGGAAATAGATTTTCATCTGTAGATGCTTATATTATGTACAAGGATCGGACAAACGCCCGTCATCTTGAAAACATAACCCTGTTCCGTATGTATGGTAGAGACTTCCTTATCTTATGATTGTAACATATTTTATATTAATTTAAGATATTTATTTATTTATTTAACATTTTTTTTTTAAATACGAACACACCGTGTCTATTTAGGAAATCCCAACTATTTCTTAGATACTTGTGCACACCATAATTGTTCGAAACGTCGTTACAACGTTAATAAATATATACGCGATATAATAAGATTAAATTTTTTTATTTCATGAATAACTTTCGTGGTATCCGAAGAAGATAATTATTTATACTCCATAGATCAAAATTCAATATCAAAAATTCTAAGTCGTTTATTTGTCATAATTCACAATCAGGGTGCATACAAGTAAGAAGGAATTGGGATCTCCTAAATAGACAATTTGTGATCATGTTATTAAAAAAATATCTTATAAAATAAAATATGTTAACATCATAAGATAAGGAAGTCTCTACTGTACGGAACAGGGTTATTTTTTCGAAATGACGGGCGTTTGTCCGATCCTTGATTATGTACACCATCCGGAATGAAGTCCTGTGGACTATATGCCGCCATACACCTATATGCATCGAGATTGACTTCAGGAAATGGAGATGGATAGGTCACACTATCCGGAGAGGAGAGCAAAACAACGCCTACATCGCGTTTGACTGGAAACCGCCCAACGGCCGCCGACCTCCTGGACAGCCAGTGCACTCCTGGCGGCGATCCGTCTCAAACAAGCTCCGTACAGTTGGCCTAAGCTGGAGGGAGGCTAAAAGTGTTGCTGAGGACAGAGAGGCGTGGCGCGACCTTGTGAAGGCCCTTTGCTCCTCTGTGGTACCTTAGGACGACAACAACAACAGATGCATATCATTCATCATCATTATTTCAGCCATAAGACGTCCACTGCTGAACATAGGCCTCCCCTTTCGATTTCCACATACAGCGTTTGGAAGCGACCTGCATCGTCTCCCGGTGACCTTCATAAGATCGTCTGTCCATCTCGTGGGTGAACGTCCAACACTGCGTTTGCCAAAACATGGTCTCCACTCGAGCACTTTTCAACCCCATCAGCCAGCTGTGCGTGCAAAGTCAAAGTCAAAGTCAAACTATTCTTTATTCAAGTAAGCTTATTAATAAGCATTTTCGAATCGTCTGACATTATCAAGAGAGAAAACAAATCTACTACTGGTTTTAACCCTACACCGTTCCTGAGAAGAACCAGTAAGAAACTTACATCTTATTAAAATAACATGCATTAAAGAATTTATTACATAAAAAAAAAATTATAGGCATTTTTATAAAAAAGAGATATAAAATAAAGGATCATAATAATAAACAAAAATAATTATTATTGTACAAGTTCACAATATTATTAAGCATCTATATCTATACTACTAGAGATGTAAAGGTCCTCTAGTTGTCATAATAAAGAGAAATTAAGATTTAGAGATGTAAAAGGTCTCTAAACGTCACGATTTTAATAATAAAACAGAAAATTAACAGTGCAATGTGGCTTGCCCATTGCCACTTCAGCTTGCTAATCCAAAGGGTTATATCGGTGGTGTTTGTTCGTCTACGGATCTTCTCATTTCTGATTCGATCATGTGAAGAAACCCCGAACCCGAGCTTATACCAAAGGAAATACCGAAGTTTACCATCGCCACAGGTGCGTTTTGAACCCAAGTCCACGTCCAAGGCCACAGTTTTCACGGCTGATGCCTAAACCACTCGGCCACTCTAGGCATACATCTATAACATCTATACATCTATAACATCTAATAAATATTTAAATTTATTTAGGTACATACAGGGTGAACGATATGAAGTGTTACCAAGTAGATTTTATTAAGTCTGGTGTCAAAGTAATAGCGGCTTATTAATGAAATATGTTTTGGACGCCGCATTGGAGTCCTAGGCACGCAAACATTTAGGTGGTAGACCGCAAACATAAGAACGAGACTGAGCTTCGACTAATAAAGCTCGCAAGAACCAAAAATGACTGAAATACGAATTTCACATGTCATTTTCTCCAGTGCAGTAAGTTTCGGGCTTTTTAACTGGTATATTTTGAAGAGAAAGGTGAGACCAATTAAACATGCTAGTATAAATGTAATGAAGAAAGCGATCGTATTTCACTGGCACATACCACTACCACTGGATCACAAACGAGCTGCGAGCAAATTTTTTTTTACCATTTGAAGACCATAGCCACGGCAAAAGGTACTCATATTGACTAAAAGTAAATGTAATCCCAAAATGTAATATTTTCTCTTGTTTTTTCTTACTTATAGTAATAAATTCCGACCTTCAGATTTATTCTCAGGGTGGGATTTCCGACCTTCACTCCGTCATGGAAGGTACTAATGCTGACTTGGTGCGTATATCGGATTGGAGTCGTGACCACGGTCTAAAGGTTAATCCACTGAAAACTCAAGTGATTTTATTTGGTAGTGATAAACTGATTTCCAAAGTTGACTTTCTTAAACTTCCTTCGATTGTCTTTGACGGAGTTCAAATCCCCATATCCAGTAAAGTCAAAAATTTAGGCGTTATAATGGACCGTTCTCTTTCATGGGTGCCCCAGGTGAGCGAGGTGAGCAGGAAGATGTTTGCTGCTATAGGGTCGCTGAGGCGGCTTCGTAATTTTTTGCCTATTGCCACTAAAATTGCGCTGGCTCATACGTTACTTTTACCCATTCTTGATTATGCCGATATCTCCTACCTTGATCTCACTGAGGAGCAACTCAATAAACTTGAGCGTATACAGAATGTCTGCATTCGGTTCATATTTGGGTTACGTAAATTTGACCATGTTTCTAGTTTCCGCTCCCAACTCAAGTGGCTCACTATCCGTCACCGCCGTAACTCTCACATACTCTCCCTTCTTTATTCTGTTCTTTTTAATCCTGCAACTCCACGCTATCTAAAAGAACGGTTTTCTTACTTAAATTCACTTAGATCGTCTCAAAATTTGCTCCTAACTGTACCTTCTTCTTCTTCCAAATTCTACAATTGTTCATTTACTTTTCAGGCTGTTAGACTGTGGAACTCTCTCCCTTTACACATAAAACAAGCGCAATCTGTAGTCGCTTTTAAATCCAACGTCAAGGAATATTATCTGTCTCTTCCTTAATTTTAATGATTGACACTGTTTTTTTCCTCTACTTGATATGCTTATATTTATATATGTAGCTGGTATATGTATGTTTATATGATTACATTTATTTATGTATGTCTATTAGAATTTTCGTTTGTGTGTTGGTATTCTTTTTAAATATTTTCCTTTTTCTGCACCACCTACTACCTACATTTTTGTAATCGTGTCTCCACTACCCAAAGGTTGTCTGGAAGAGATCGCTTTTTAGCGATAAGGCCGCCTTTTGTGACCTCTGTTTTTTTTTGTATTTCTTTTGTTTTTGTGAACTTTTTGTTCTTTATTACGTGTGAGGTGTGCAATAAAGAGTTTTGTATTGTATTGTATTGTAAATTGTTGCAACTAAAAAATCGAAGTAGGTACTTTGAAATTGGTAACACTTCATATCGTCCACCCTGTAGTAGAGTTACTACTAAAAATACACTTAAAATAAAAACAATTTAAGTTGTTCCATAAAAAAATCTAGTTATCTTTTAAATCATTTTCGGCAATATTTTAGCAAGGACCTACCATAATCCTACTTACCAGCAGAATAATATAAAACCAGAAATCGAACTGTATTTGCACATCGAACATCGCAAAAGGCATTGGAGAGTTAAATCCCGGCGAATGGAGACGCTCTTCTCAGCCGGATGTGTCCGGATATACCCGGATATGTCCGGATAATACCGGTTATGCACACAACTCTGGCTGGTTCCATATTTTAAATGCCTATTTGATTTGTTATATAAGCTTTTAAGCAAACATGATCGTTTACATTATTCGTCATCATCAGCCTATGTTGCCACTGCTGGACGTAGCCAATCGCGCGCTGGAGGTTTTGTTACAAAGCACGAAAATAAATACGGTTCGAGAATTTGCACATCGAATAATTGCAAAAGGCATTGGAGTTTTATAATCCGCCATATATTATGCTCTTCTTAGTCAGAGCTGTTTTTATAGTAATTTAATGTAACTACCTAAGTGCCAATGCCAACATGTGAAAAGGCAGGTTTTCGTTGTACGTTTTGTCAAATTAAATTTAAGTTTTTAAATAAAACTATTTTTCTGCCCTCCGGCCGGCAAACAGCACTTTGCCGGCCGGAGGCAGAGAGGCACAACTGCCGGCTCCGTTGAGCAGAAAAATAGTATACACACCTCGACCGTTAAATGGGAAAGCCTCGAATCACACGTCATCCGAGACATTTCCCACTTAAATGGCCTTGGCATGTAATCTACTATTAATTAATGGTTGATGTCATACTGTACATTAATTACATTTAATTTCTTCCCGACGTATAAATTTAATTAATATGACGCGATATAATCCGATAAAATAGATTTATTTCATTAATAACCGAAGAAAACAAAGTTTTACATTTTTTTTTCATGTAGATAAACTACATCAATTATTTGAATATCTCGAAATAAAATAATAAATATTCGAATACCTGAAACATTAAAATATTTGCAAATACCTATGCCACTTGTCACCCTAGTTATTTCAAAGCTTGAATCTGTCTTCTGAAAGTGATTTGATCACTAACTACACAAAATACTGAAAAGTTTCATGTTTTTAATTTTTAAACATTACTATTTTCAACGTAAAAATACAACTAGTTAAAAACTGACGCTTTTTAATTCAGCTTTGGATTAAACAAACAAATATAAAATGTTTGTTTAATCCAAAGCTGAATTAAAAAGCGTCAGTTTTTAACTACCTAGTTGTATATTTAAGGTACAACCATACCGCAGTTTAAAAACGGTACGGAATCGCTGTGGCGCATCGTATACTTAATTTCATTGTTTTTAGGGTTATTGTTATTCGCGATAGAGCCGCTGTTTCTACTGACAGAAAATGATGGACGGAGTATACAAAAGTGTTCATAAATCTGTGGCCCTAGAGGAATGGAGATGCTTGTGAAAAAGGCTCTCAGAGGCTTGTGAAAATTAGTATAAGTCTAAGGCTGCAGCTCCACTGAAGCGGAGTGGAGCGGAGCTGTGCAAAATTGACCAATTTCTTCAAATTCAAAATTCGAAACACTGTGATGAGGTCTCATTGGCCGAGCTCTCACAGCTCCGCTCCGCGTCAGTGGAGCCGAACCCTAATACTCCGGCCAACCATGGAGATTTAATATTTTAAATAATTTGTTAACTAAACAAAGCCGCAAATTCTAAATCGAAACCTTCAGTATAAATATAATACTCGAATGCAATCTCAGCGAATCGCGAGCGAGCTGAGAGTCGTAAAGAGCTGCGGTAGACGTGAAAGTCAATGTTGAGGGCTCTTGACAGGTGTCGCTAGTGAGGGGACATATTTTTTCATTTTAAGAACATTTCTCGAAAATAGTTATAGAACCCAGTACCCACCTAAGTAGGTACCTAGTAGGTAAGGTACCTATCTCATCACCTCATCAGGCTCTCTCAGTCCACTGTTGGATGTAGGCCTCTAGCTCCAATTAACTATGCGTATCAACGCATTAGGAGGTAAATAAGAGGCCCATAATCGCCACGCTGGACAAGCGAATTGGCGATCGCAGTATTTACTGGCATTTTTGTGCACAAAATTAAGTCCAAGAAAAAATGGATAGGTATACCTACGCTAAATGTCCGAGTTATTGAATCTCTGTCCTGATATTGCGATTTTCGAAATGGTGTCCAAATGGTGTCCAAGCTACGAGTATATTTTCTATACTCTGTTTGGTTAGGTATTTTAAAAAAGGTAAACAATCTTGCAGCACCTAAGTATCTTCTTATTGAAAAATCTTTTTAAAAATCCAATCTTAGGTACCTACTTAATGAATCAAAACAATGTAAATCACTGTATTTCCTTGTTATATTATGTATATTTGCTAAAACTTATTTTCTACTCGTAGATTTCAATAAAAAGATACTGCAAGATTGGGTACCTTTTTATAAATACCTAACCAAACAGAGTATAGTGTAGATATCTGCTGGGCGAATTTTTATTTTGTTGTAGTTTAAAAAAAATCCTAATTTCGTTATTTTCATATTTTTTCTACTCAGAATCGCGAGCTCTCTCGATTCTCAATTGCAAAATGTCAGTGTGTTCCACTGAGTTACGGTCAAATAAAGTGTGTGAAAAATAGTAATTCAATGGATTTTTTTTGGGACACTTTTTTACTTCTATCAGGATCGAAACAGCTCGTGATTCTGAGTAGAAAAAATATGAAAATATCCAAATTTAGAAAATTTGAAAAACGCGCAACAAAATAAAAATCTGCCCAGATATCTACACTACACTCTGTTTGGTTAGGTATTCTATATAAAAATGTAAAACAGTCCTTTGGAAAATTATAAAAAACTACAAAATAAAAATCTGCCCATCCATCAGATCTACCTACCCACAGTTATATCCTTAGCCTCAGGGTCAAATGCACCCCTAGCTTTATGAGATAAAACAATGGACCCCCTATCCCTAGAGCCGACAGCCGCGTCAGCGACTCGATTCGAAGATTAAAACCGATCTTATTATTGTCGAGATTGCAACAAGCTGCATATTGTTTAGGGGCCAGAAAACAGGGTTCATGAAATACATGATATAAAGAGTAAATAAGACAAGTACATCATCACACAGCCTTATTGTAAATCTATTTCTGTTCACTACTGAACGTAGACATCTCGTATTAACAATGCGTATAGACGCATTAGGAGGTGAATGCCCATAATCGCCACGCTGGGCAAGCGGATTGGCGATCGCAGTAATGTGTCCACTATGATGACGCTGCTGCCCATCGTCAATCTTGTAAAATGGTCAGTGACACTTCAATCCCTTAGTCGACTCTTACGACACCTGCAGGAGGAGTTGGGGTGGTGACAAATGTATTCTTACTGCCGTCACCACACGGCATTACGAAATAGTATTAAGAGTAAATACCTACATCTTCACATCATCATCGTTGCCAAGGTGTCATCATCATCATATCAGCCGAAGGACGTCTACTGCTGAACATAGGCCACCCCCAAAGATTGCCACAATGACCAGTCCTGTGTCCGCATCCAGCGGACTCCTGCGACCTTCACCAGGTCATCAGTCCACCTAGTGAGTGGCCTACCCACGCTGCGCCTTCCGGTACGTATAAAGCTTCCAGTATAAAGGTGTATTTACACCAAACTCGTCTTCAACTTCAACTTCTGCTTTACTCTTATTAACCGGGTTCTTTCTCTTGTTCAATATTTCGTATTCCAATAGTATATTATCTTTGCATGTACTTTTTTTTCTTCGTTATCTGTTATTTTACTTATCTAGTGAAAATTGATAGGTACAGTATTTTAATTAATTTAAGTCTACAATTTATGTAGGTACATAGATTAAATCTAACTAATCTACTTAACCTAGCCCTTGTGGCATTGTACCGAGGATGCTGGCGGCATTTCCTTGCTGTATCGCAATACTGATGCGTTGTGCGAGGAAGTCGCCAGCTCTTCGGTCTTTAGTTACGTCAACCAGACGTTTCGCGATCTCAGAAAACAATTTGCGTGTGCGGCCCCAGGCCGCATGAACCATGAATTTAAGTTAGGTACCTTTGTGATGTTTTCATTCTCTCTTTTTAATCATGCTGAACACACTTGTTTTGGGTAACATTTTATCTTAATATCTGCCTGATCTTTGTTATTATTGTTTGTACATGTTAATACTTAATTTAAATAATAACTATTTAATGTTGCTTAATTGAGCTTACCGTGGGACTAGGTTGATTTGTGTAAGATGTCCCCAAGATATTTATTTTATTTATTTATTTATATGTATTGAATGTTGTCTGTTTGGTGTGTCTAATGTCGCCTGGTACCCACATCACAAGCCTTAATTGAGCTTACACTTTTTCTGTCCCTATGTCCCTATGTACGCTTAAATCTTTAAAACTTCGAAACTGATTTTAATGAGATTTTTTTTAATAGGTAGAGTAATTCAAG
>JALPQI010025508.1:0-13548 GCA_025490895.1 Thaumatotibia leucotreta
TAAATGGCTGGTTACTTTATATTATTTGTTTTTTTTTATTGGACTAGGTTTTATATTGTGCCAGCATTTTATTTTTAAATTTATAGAAAAGGTTTTATTGTTTTCCTATTGTGATTGTTACGAAATAGAAAGTGTGTTACGTATGCTTATCTAGCAAAAACTTCTGGAAGTGTTGCTTAGCTGTACAAGTTTTTATACCACGACTGTGGCCAGCAAGCATACGTTTTATAAAGTTACAATTTACAATTTCGCTGTTTGCCTCTCTAGAGCACGCACGCATTGGCTAGAAAGAGAGGCAAACAGCGAAATTGTAAATTGTAACTTTATAAAACGCGACCCTGATGATAAACAGTTATATTAGCCCACGAATAATTGCAACTTCAGAAGATGCATATTGCATATGCACATGCGCGTTGCCGGCCATTTTTGTGATTATAATCATTGTCGGGTTCCATTTGAGGTATTAATAAGTTCCATTGAGATATCCCCAGATATTTGTTTATTTTATTTTTATATAAATCAGAGCAGCCAGAACCACAGCACTGCCTGTGTGGTGACTGCAGAAAGAATACATTTGTCACCACCCCAACTCCTCCTGCGGGTGTCGTAAGAGTCGACTAAGGGATTGAAGTGTCACTGACCATTATGTGATAAAAGATTGATGACGGGCAGCAGCGTCATCATAGTGGACACATTACTGTGATCGCCAATCCGCTTGCCCAGCGTGGCGATTATGGGCATTTACCTCCTAATGCGTCTATTACGCTTAGTTAATAGGAGAGGTCTATATCCGGCAGTGGACTGTCATAGGCTGATGATGATGATGATGAGATCGCTCCCAAGCATATGAGAAAGCCTCTGTGTTCCGATATTTTTGAGCACTGTGGCTAGGCGTGGATGCAGGGGGAGGGGGGGGTCAATAGGGGCACTTGCCTGACACTGGACTTAGGTATGCCTAGGTGCTGTTTTAAGTATAAAATACTATCATATCATAGGGCAGTGCCCCCCCCCCCCTCAACGAAGTCCTGGATCCGCGCCTGACTGTGGCAGCTCTAATACCGTCTACCGTGTGTAAACCTAATACGGGCGATAAATGAAACCAGGTATGGGATTCAATATGTTTGAGGATGGACCCTAGCGGTAGCGTTTTGACCGCCTTCGGTTCCAGATAGCCGGTTCCGAAGTATTTCATCCTTGTCTGGCGAGGGCATGACATTCACACATCAAATGTTTCATTGTCCCCTCTTCTTCGCCACACATTCTAGTCTAATACTGTGAGATAGACCCATTTTGGCCAAAAGAACTTTGACCCCACAGTGTCCGCTACAACTTTAACAACTTATTTGACGCTATCAGTTTGACTATGCTTGTTAGAAATGTAGGTACGATCTTTCGATGGTGATATCTCACTATGACAATAAACATTTATGCTTAAGCAACTAAGTAACTAAGTACCTACGCTTTTTAAACTCGTTAAGTCACCCACTTAAGCCCGTGTCACCATCCGTTACGTAAGAGACAAACGAACTTCGAGATGTTTCTTCGTAAAGGTGGTGCCATTTTCCACAATATTAGCATAGCGTGTGACACCAATTTCAAATCGCTATAGGTACTTTGCACTTAGACGTTTCTTTGAGATCATTATTTCATTTGTAATGCGTGTATGCTGGTTTGCGTGATATGAGTTGTTAAGTCGTTAAGCTAATCTCCTCAAGTATCCGTACGCATAGGTAATAGAGGAGGCCTCTGTCCAGAAGTGGACTAATATGGGATATGGGCTGATGATAAAATATCACTGTTACTGACGTCACAAGCCTCTGTAGGCTACGGCTACCGCTTACTATAGGACGGTCCATGTCAGTCACACTCTCAACTCTCATCAAGCTCATGGTACAGCTAAAAAAAGTCATACCATATACAGGGTGCTCGCGAGGAAACCAAAAGATTTTAATGCTGAATGCCTGAGCATATTTAGAGTATATCATTTTATATAAAATTTCCTGGATTCGGCTTTGTTCCAGAGATAATTAACCTTTTTTCGAAAAAAGTTTTTCGACGTAACTCGTCATAAAACTTATTTTTGATTACAATGCTAACACAATGTGTTCTAATATTACCACATCTTTTGCCTGACAATCAAAAAATAAGAATAGACTTGACGAAAAACCCTGTCCCTAAAAAAAATATTTAAAAAATTAATTTTATCAAATTGTTGTTATGATAAAAAGTATTGGAAATGTTAAAAAGTATTCAAAAAGTCTAAAAAAAAAGAAAAATATATTTTTTTTTGTGTAATTTGACATTAGGTCCCATAATATTTTTTGTTTATTTTGATGTCTAGAATGCATAGTTAAAATCTTTTGATTTCCTCGCGAGCACCCGTATATTATGTACGAAAAGGAAATTCGTCACTCGTATCGAACTTTTTTTTCACACTTTAATCGTAATGTACTAAACTTGGTATTATTCCAGGGAGCCAATCAGAGCGAGATCGCGCCTGGCAAGAGTGACGGGAAGGCAGACATTGTGCGCAAGATCAAGGCTCGACTCGCCTCCGTGGATAGAAGCAAAGCGCAGGCGCTGGGAGGAGTATTCTTGTTCAACATTATAAAGGGTACTAGCGTCTATAGCTGGAGTAAGTACATTAATGGCATGCCATATGGTGACGGCAGTAAGAATACATTTGTCACCACCCCAACTCCTCCTGCGGGTGTCGTAAGAATCGACTAAGGGATTGTAGTCTCACTGACCATTATTTGATAAAAGATTGATGATGGGCAGCAGCGTCATCATAATGGACACATTACTGCGATCGCAAATCCGCTTGCCTAGCGTGGCGATTATGGGCATTTTCCTCCTAATGCGTCTATACGCATAGTTAATAGGAGAGGTCTACGTCCAGCAGTGGACTATCACAGGCTGATGATGTGTGATGTGATGTGATGTTTATGGCAAGTCTGTAGGCCTACCAGGCATTTCGAAATCCGCTTTAGAGGATTTGTCTCTGTCACTCTGACGTCTTCGTTAGACGTTAGACAGAGACATCCTTGAAATTTAAGAATTCACGGTAGGTAGTAGGCCTGAGACCTGACTCCAAGCCGATCGGAACTGATTGGCGGAAGCTCTGGGATGAATGAGTTTCTCGTTCAACATCATAAAACGCACTAGCGTTAATGTGCACTTTCAGACTCAGACCAAACGAGCATTCGCTATTCTATCCCCCACTCTACGAAATCAACGAATCAGTTTTTGGATAACGATCGAATTTCATAGAGGGTTAGAATAGCGAATGCTCGTTTGGTCTGAATGCACCTTTATATATAGCTGGAGTAGATAAGTAACCCTTACGGAAGAGTAGCCATAGCCTAAGGCAAGTCTGTGGCCCTAAAATACTCAAAGCCCTAGCGCGAACTTCCAAATCTGCAAATTTCAAGGATTATTCTCCGTCACTCCAACGGAGGTGTCATTATAGTGATAAAGACAGATGCCCAAAATTTGCGAACTTCGAAGTTCGTGTACTGATTGCAGGCATCGGAACTGATGGACCGAATGGTTTCATTCCTTATCAAAGCTATTAAAGTACACCTACTTAAGGCGCAACTCACCTCCGAGGTAAGCGTAAGCGAATTGTGCTTAGGTATCTCTATTACGATTATGTCTTCGTCGGAGTGGAGAAGATTAGGAAACAAATGGTCATCATTACGAATTTCGAAGTTCGCAGTAGCTTTGCGTACTCCAAACAGATCGGAACGAGTGAGCAGAATTCGTAATGTAACGTGATTCGCGGAGAAGTGGGGAGCGGCATTTGGCTAGAATCATCACACTTGTACATACTTCTATTATGCGTTTATGCGTGTACCACATTTTAAACCAACACCTCCAATTCCAGCTCTAGACCTCAACAACGTGGCAGTCTACGAAGGCGAGCCGGAAGACGACCCTGATTCGACCTTCACTCTCTCGGAATCCAACTTCAAGCAGCTGGTGATGGGCAAGGAGGACGCCAGACAGGTCGTCCAGGCTGGTCGATGTTCCGTGACTGGCGATGTTATGCGAGCTATGCAACTTGAGCCTTATATTAAGCTAGATTAGAGCGAGTGGTCTGCGTCAAAAGGCCGCTCCACAGTCGTGAGCAAAGGAATGAAATGAATGATAAAAAATTGTCACAAGCGTAAATCAGTAAACATTTTTAAATTGTTTATTAACTTCTGTATAATTTGAGTCATATATTCTAGACTACTGTACTTAATTAGGGTCAGATTATACCGGAGGATAGGTGGTAATTTGGATACTGTTACAATGGAAAGTGAACAATGAGAAAGTAAATTATTTCCTTTAAAGAGTAATTCCATGTTGGAGCACTGATCTGATTGTGATTACAATAATTAAGTGCACTGGCTTTGTTAGAAACAATTGTTTATTCACTGTTGTCCTTTTTCTTATAATACAGTTTCATTATTTTTGGTAATGTATTTTAATATGAATTATGATGATTTATTTTAATTTTATGTTGTTATTTTAAGTTAGTTAGGTAATTTAATAAACATATCTTTAAGAATAATGTTTTATTTCTTTTATTTCATATTAGGTAACTAGTGTCTACACAATATTTGAATAATCTAAAACATTTTCAGAAACCTATACTTTACTGATCATTTTTTAATAAAAGAAAGATGATAAAATTCTAACTAAAAAAAAATTTGTTTGATACCATAGGTACCTAGGTCTACATAGGTGATCTGGTTTTGTCAAAAGGATTAATTGCAATACGATTAAATTCTAAACAGAATTCAGCCTACTGCTAGGGGCCAGGGTACAGTCTGGCAAAAAAGAGTAGAAATTAAAATGTAGCAACATCATAGTGTCGTCCCTTTCAAATCAATATGCATGAGAAAACGGGACGACACTACAATGATGTTGCCACTTTTTAATTTTACTCTTTTTTGCCAGACTGTAAATGTTTGGTATAATTGAGATCTAAAACAGCTTGTACAATAAAAACATGATTAATAATTACTGAAACCACACTAGCACCTTAATCTTCATAACATTAAATATAGCGCTAGTTCAAAATGTTCAAATAAAACAAGAATCTAAACTAACAAATTATTTAATCAATAGAATATGCTTCGTAACATGGGACATAATGTAGATTCGTAACAATCATATCTTAGGAGAACATTCGCTATCCATAGCATGTGACATGGGGTGCTCCAAAACATTGTCTATTAATCCAAAGGCTTTGGCTTCTACTGGAGACATGAAGTGATCACGCTCCATAGATGATTGAACCCTGTCAAGAGGCAGACCAGTATGTCTGACATATAATTGATTGATTTGCGCTTTTAGCTTTAAAATTTCTTCTGCTTGGATCTGTATATCAGTAGCCTGCCCTCGGACACCTCCGGATGGTTGATGAATCATTATTCTGGAGTTTGGCAGAGCATGTCTCATTCCTTTAGCCCCAGCTGATAGCAGCAAAGATGCCATACTGCAAGCTTGACCGACACACCAAGTAGCGACCGGAGGCGTAATATACTGCATCGTATCGTAGATACCGAGTCCCGCTGTAACATTACCACCAGGAGAGTTTATGTATAAATGCACTGGCTTCTTACTAGACTCCGATTGTAGAAACAACAGCTGGGCGACAACAAGAGAGCTTATATCGTCGTTTATAGGCCCCATGAGACATATAATGCGCTCTCTTAGAAGTCTAGAGTAAATATCGTAAGCTCTTTCGCCTCTGCCGGTCTGCTCTACAACTATAGGCACCATACCAAGCCTTGAGGGCGAACTAGTCACCAAACTTCGATGAATAATTACATTGGACCTGCTAACGCCTGCTGTGACAGCTTTGAAGATGAAGCGAGAGTATTTTAAAGCCATTTTCAACTTCGTGTTAAATTATTCGACAATTTTGCTTCGAAGTGTAGGTTATGTTTTTATTATTTTCCTGATCTGAGTATTCACGGCACTAGCACTGTGTTTAATAATAATTTAAATTACCAAACTTTCAAATTTCTCCACGTTTTTTCGAAAGTTTGGGATATATTATGTTAATTTTTGCATTTTATTTTGACACTTGTTTGTGACGTTTCGACGTAGATTTTTGACATTGACAACTCTTTTTTTCTTGTTTATCCTTGTGGACAAGCAAAAGTAATCAGACAAACTGCCTGCATTGACTAATCGGTTTAAAACTTTCGGTCGCCGGTCGGACCCTTTACTAATTTCTGCTAACGAGCTGGCCAGAGTATATTTAAAATAATGAAATTGTTTCAATATCATAATCACTTTTTTGTAAGCTCTGTTTCTTTTGGGCAGTGTGATCATGTGTAAAACACTATTTATTTATACTCTGGCTAACTAGCTTGTCAGTAGAAAAGGGCGGCAATTTCTATTTTCATATAGGCAAATAACTCTTTGCACTTACATTTTTTTAATTTGCTGCCTGCTCAAAACATTTTTTTATTAATATACTCTGTCCAACCAGCTAGTCAGTAGAAAAAAAACATACCGTTGAATTGAGTTGAGAACCTCTTCCTTTTTTTGAAGTCAGTTGAAAAGGAGGCAATTTTTCTACTGACAGGCTGAGTATTAGTCTTCATAGACATTGAAAAACAATAAAAAAAATCCAAATAAATACAGTGTCTGTTTCAAAAATATCATGGCAAACGAAAAAAAAAAGAAAAAGACGTCAAATTTTAAAAATGTAGGCGGTAATTACAATCAATTTTTTTTTTGTAAGATCCTGCATAAGTAATTATTTTACTTAAATATTTCTTGAAGAATCCAAAGCATCGGTGTCGGTTTTTTTTATAATAAGACTTGTCATTTATTCAATAATTATGCACAATTACGAGTACACATGCATGAAATTATTCATGTTCAATACATTGTTTTTTTTTTTATCAAGTAAAAACGAAAAATCGAGTAAAAAAAACCTTACAATACCGTTTTTGTCGAAAGTATTAAGTTTATATTTTTTATTATTTTTGTATAAGTAATGTTTATAACCAGCTTTTATTTGAGATATTAAACATTGAAATCGATTGAATGGTTTAGCTTGTAGATTTTTTTAAATATATTTTGAAGAAATTTACACTCACATTCAAACTTTCATATTTTGTGAAGTATGAGAGGTATCGATGTCGGTTTTTTTTAATAATACTTGTTATTTATTCAGTAATATACACAAGCATAAAAATATTCATGTTCCATAATTTTTTTTTTAATCAAGTAAAAACTGTCAATCGGGTAAAAAAAAAAACTTAAGATGCCGTTTTTTCTCAAAAGTATGTGATATATATTTTTTGATTTTTTTTTTTTAAGTAACGTGTAAAATAAGCTTTCATTTGAAATATTAAACATTTAAATCGGTTCATTAGTTTAGCTTGTATATATTTTTTAAATATTTTTCAAAGAAGTGGCGCCATCTCTGTTCCTAAGGGGTGAAACTGCCGCTGCTGCGGGTCAAATCGCTCAGTTTGGTCCCTACTATCACTGCGCAAAGCGGCTTGCTTTTATGATAAAGTGCACGATTTTGTTCTTAGCAAGTATGACTATAAGAGTTGGTTGTTCATAGGAAATTTTAATTTGCCGTCTTTTCAACCAACTTTGTTTTTTTTCTACTGACAGAGAATATTCATAAAAAATAGTTTTTTTTAATGTAATGGGGAATGATGAGCAAGTTGAAACACAAAACTGAAAATTGATTACATATTAGTATATTATTATATAGTACCCATAATTTTGTTTCTCTTTTATCACAATAGTTGATTAATTGCTCGTAGCTTGTTCAATGAGGAATTTAGATTACAGTAATAACAGGATGACCAACGGAGAAAAGGAAATCTAAAAATAGTCGGCTATCACAGTCACAGTGTTAAACAAATAAATTTCATATTGTAGGATGAAACAACTAAGTGACAAATTAGTCTCATGGGAAGCATTTTTCAACTCTTTTTTTGTCTCTTCAATAACAACGAAACAATCCGTGGTACATTGAAGTTGCTCTATAATTAAACATTCTTCAACTGCAGAAACCAAACAATGTATATTTATTTCTGTGGTTGTCTGCGTCTTAACTTCATCAATGCCTCTTGTCTTTTCTTTTCTATAATCGATTTTATATCCTTTGATTTGTCATTAATAATATTACTGTTTTGTTGATAATTCATACTGGATGCTTGATTTAATGAGCCATCTTTTGGAGGAATTTTGTGTGTTGTGCTGGCAACACTGGGGGCAAAATTAATCGGGGCCTTGTTGACTGTACTCGCAAATTTTGGTTGAAAATTTGTTTTTTTCTTAATTTCAGCAGCTGATGGTTGTGGAATTTTATTTGATTGTGAAGTGAATGGTAAAAGCCGTTTTGCTAGAAGCTTCTCTCTCGCTTGTTGATGTTTCCTCTTGATTTCATCTTGTGTACATCTGATTGGTGAGTCGGGTAGTCCTGAAAACAGAAAACAAGTGATTAGAATTTTTGAAATTACAATAAGAAACACAATGCGAAAAAGTAAAGACAAAAACATACTGTGAAAATTGAAAAAGTATAAAGATTTTCTAACAACTCGAAAATGAAGTATAGGCATATTAAAGGGTTGAAGATGAAAAAATTAGAACAAACCTGTATTATTGTCATTTCCATGTGGCATAGAACTATACCGCGTTATGACCATACCACTTGTAGATGGTTTATTATTGACGGATGGTGACTCGGGCATTGAGTTGTGCCGCCCGAAAAATGACTTAGACATGCTATCATCGTGCAAAACTATGTCATCTATCATCCAACTTGCATTCTTCGTGTTGTTTAGTTTGCTTCTAGTGGTTGGAGCCTGGGTTAGCCTGTCTATAGTGCTGTCATTTAAATTTCCTACTAAGTTATCGAAAGAATCATTATTAAGGCAAGGAGATTCAGTCTTCTTTGGACGTGTTAGCAAAGGAGACTCGAGTTTAATGCTATTCAGTATGGCATCCATTGAATCTTGATCCATTTGGAAATTTATACTAGACTTTATATTCTTTGATATATTTGTATCATATCTAGGTTTCTTTGGTGGTGTGATTTTCAATATATTTTCTTCTACAACCTGACTCGCTTTGATTAGACACTCATTCATTGAATCGTCTGATTCAAGAGCTGGTTCTGTTTCTGGTTTAGCAAACTTTGAACTTAAAAGGTTTTTTCTGAGACAACGAGAATTTGATTTAAAGCAGCTTTTCGGTGATTGGCCTGATGAATCACTAAAGATGTCTTCTTCACTCCCTGATGGTTTATCTTCTATAACTTCACTGGATCTTTTTTTACCAATTAATTCATGCACATTTTGGTTTAATTCCATAAGCTCTTGGAAAAGTGCAGTTTTTTTGTGTGAAACCTTGCTTACAACTTTACGTTTAGGTGTGGGGCGGTCAACTAGTTTAGGTTTTGATATTTTTCTTCCTTTTCTACTGAGTGGTGTGGAGTTCTTGATTCTGGACATAGCTGTTTGTTCAGCTTTAGGTGTGTAATAGTTCCATACAACATCTGTTTCGCCTTCAGCCCCATCTTGAGTGCAGAGAAACGGGACAGGGCTGGCCGCTTCAGAATCACACACAGAATCACTATCTCTTGAAGGGGAATCCGCTTGGTGCTCTGGAGTTGAGCATGGTACTACTGGAATAATCAAGAACATATTTTGTATAAAAAAGTAATCACAGATACATGCACTTTTCTTGACATTGACTAAATGGTAAAGTACTGTAAAACATTGACTGATTCTATTTTATTTCTCATAACATTTCAGAAATCATGAACAAATTTCAAATAAAATAACATCAATAATGTTGCAGAAGGTAATTTAATCATCATCATCATCAGTTATTTAAGAGCTTGGCTCTTGTCAGTGGAGTAATTTCCATTCTATTCTATTCTCTGCTTTTTCCTTCAGCTCTCTATGCGTTTCAACTTCAGAACTATAACTAACTTAGTATAGGCCTAATAATAAAAACAAAAGAAAGGATAAGAGGTATAAAGCTTTTGAAAAGTGTGGTATGCCTCCATAAACAAATAATACGTAGGTTATGGTTACCCATACTAATTTGAATAATATCAATAAACTTACCTTTGTTTTTATGCTTGGTAGCTACCATAATCCCCGTTGATAAACTTCGCTTACTCATATGGGAACAACAACCCGCTTAGTTATATTAATTTTAGGTTGCTTAATACACATCAACTCAAAGTACATAACATAGCACGCACTCCTAACATGCAAAAAACGTTTGCAATGGTGTTAATGTTATACGCTATTTCAACGAACTGATTTAATAACAGTATTTAAGAAATAGGACATCTAATATAAATATCTCAAAAGAAATTATAATAACGTATCCGCAAAACACAAAATTCACATAACATGACTGACATTGACATGACAACATCACATCACGGCAAAACGCTGTCAATGAGGGTTTTCGATAATTTTTCTGCCACCAGGCGGCGCTTCGTACGTACCTGGTCTCGACAACTGTCAGATTCATACTATTCATAGGCACCTGGGCCTAAAATATTGAAATTCTATTTTATTTGGAAGAGAATTGATTTTGTAATAGATTACGACTAATACATGGTCGTCGAACTGAAGATTGAACTCTAAAACAGGCGCTCAAAGTCACTGGTATTCAAAATAATTACTATAACTTTGTTAATTTCATGAGAATTGACTTGGAACTATTTTATTCATTTATTTTAGGTAACAATATGACTAAAGTAATGGTTTTCAGAATAAATAAGCCTATAAATATGTTGAAAATTAAATGCGCGTATTTATTTTGACAGTTCGTTATAAGGTCGGCTCAGTGCTGCCATCTCACCTCCCCATAGCGGCAGAAAAAGTATCAAAAACCCTCATTTGACGTTTACATGCACGATCGAATACTATATCAATACACATAATGTATGTTACATAATCGAAAATCGAAACTCGTGCAAGTCGTACACTAACCCCGAGGGGCCGCACATAGTGTGCCACTAAGAGGAATAGACATAGTCACTTACTACTAAGACGAAAGTGCCACACAGGCACTTAGTGACGTATTCAACGCATTTGTCTGGCACTTACATTTAGCATCTAATGCACACACACACAAAAAATAGTGGCACAGTGATAAGGACGGACGATTATCGTTCCTTTTCACTTCCACTAGTAAAAAGTTTCATAAGACCATCCCTTTCGTTCTTGCTATTATTATAACGTTGTCAAATCCATATTAATCCTACATTCATGACTAACCCCTAGCGATAGCGACGCACGGTACTTGTTGGCAGGGATCGGATACCGGTTTTTTGTCCATACAAAAGAACGGTTCGAATTCCGTTCTTTTTCGTTCTTCGGCAAATAAATTCTTCGCTAATTTATTTTATTTAAAAATGTTGGAAATTACATAAAATGTTGAGTACTACATAAAGAGTGTGAAACATTTTAAAATATTGAGCTATTTTGAGGTTTTTATAAAAAACCGGTTCCGATCCCTGCTTGTTGGTTGAATCATAGAAGTCATAAGATAAACTTTAACTATTTCAAATAACCTATTATAAATATTCATTTTCAAAACTGTACAATTTGTATATACATTGTGCTCGTGAGCATTCCGCAAGAGTTTAATGCTGAATTCCTGAGCACATTTAGAGTATTCAATGTGACATAAAATTTCCTGGATTCGTCTTAGTTCCAGAGATAATTAACCTTTTTTCGACGTAACTCGTCATAAAACTTCTTTTTGATTACAATGCTACCACAATGTGTTCTAATATTACCACACCTTTTGCCTGACAATCAAAAAATAAGAATAGACTTGACCAATACTTGACGAAAAAACCTGTCCCTAAAAAAACATTAAAAAAACAATTTTAACAAATTGTTGTTATGATAAAAAAGCATTGGAAATGTTAAAAAGTATTTAAAAAATCTGAAAAAAAAATTGTTTTTTTGTGGAATTTGACATTAGGTCTCATAATATTTTTTGCTTATTTTGATGTCTAGAATATATCACCGTGTATATATCATATACATTCATCATCATCATCATCAGCCTATAATAGTCCACCGCTAGACGTAGGCCTCTCCTATTAACTATGCGTAATTGCGTATAGACGCATTAGGAGGTAAATGCCCATAATCGCCACGCTGGGCAAGCGTGTTGCCGATCGCAGTAATGTGTCCAGTATGATGACGCTGCTAATCATATAGATTAAATCTAACTAATCTCTTTGAGTATTTAGGCCGGCCTTATACATCAGGGTCGCGTTTTATAAAGTTACAATTTACAATTTCGCTGTTTGCCTCTCTTTCTAGCCAATTTGTGCGTGCGTTAGAGAGGCAAACAGCGAAATTGTAAATTGTAACTTTATAAAACGCGACCCTGGAATCAGATTATGAATTAATACTCTTAATTGATATTATAAATTCATAAGTTTCATAACGCACGGATTTGCATACAATTTAGCTGTTGTTGACCACACATAATATTCTGATTTTTTCAGATTGATCTGATAAAGTTGATCTCACATGCGTTATGAATTCAGAATATGAAAAATTTCAGAACGCACGTCTTTCCATACAATGTCGAGGACCATCACACACATTCTGATTTCAGATTAGGAATACATAGACAAAACGTCGTTCTGTATGTCTAATCATCTATGCTTAGGTTGTCAATGTCACCATCATGTAAATTTCGAGGATTTTTCTCTGTCACTCAAACGAAGGCGTCAATAGAGTGAGAGAGACAAATCCTCGAAATTTACGAATTTCGTTTTTAACGGTAGGGCCGCAGACGTCTTCGCAAGACAACTGTCAAGTGTCAATCTGAAATCTGAATATTAATTATGTCTTCTTACTCTGATTCCGGATGTGTGAGGCAAGAGAACGGAATAAGATTATGATTTCATATTATGAATACTTACTCTGATTCCGGATATATAAGGCCGGCCTTAGACGGGAGGCGTTATAATATAAAGTCTTCGAACAAATTTTTTCACCAATTTAGCGGGGGACGAGGCTTATGCCACCACAAAAAAAACGATAATCAAAATCATAGACTAATAAAATAAATCTATGATCCTAATCGATACTTGCGATGATACGATTACCAATACTATCGAGTATTGGAACGTATTCCCGCGTAAACTGTCTGCTGTCAACATGCTGTCAACGTCAAACATAACATACCTCCTCACTCCACTCCACCGTTTTTTCCCCTTTGTACTCACTATCGAGACGGAGGTCCGTCCTCCCTCCCACCTCAATCCCTCAACTCGAGTCCCTCACTCCCTCAGTTAAGCTTGTTCGGTCGAGCTACTTGGACGATTGTTTGTTAAACCGCGATGCTTCGGTAGTGACATTTTCAGTGTTAAGTGAACGCAAACCCTTCCAAAATGTTGGCCGACGGAGAAATAGTTGGCGATGGATCATGGAATCTCATGGTTTACGTGACCGATTTGAACGAGAAGCGGACCTTGGTTGTAAAAGGTGACATGCATATTGGAGGAGTGATGCT
>JALPQI010025509.1:0-11296 GCA_025490895.1 Thaumatotibia leucotreta
CTTCATTTGATAGTTTTCTGGAAAGCGCATTTTATTATACTCGTTCCTTATTTGCGTTCGCAACAACTTGCTTGCCTCGCGTTTTAGTGGTGGAATAAACTTGGCGATTGTGGCTTCTGCAGAATTTATTCGCTCACAAACCTTATTTTTGTTGTTTTTTACTCTATATAAAATAAGTGTATTCCAGAATAACGCTTCACCATCTACAAAGGAATCCGAAATAGCCTGACTTTTAGCAATTTTTGTATACTCGTACATATGAGTATAAACTTTAATTCTTTCTTATTTCCCAAGAGGAAAAAAGGTCTCCAAAATCCTCTTACTTGCTTACGTTCAAGAACAAACTCTTGTGCAAAGTTGAATGTATCCTAGCTAAACGTACCCTTTTCAGAGCGGAATACAATAAACTCTTCGAAACTTTGCTCCAACTTACTTAAAAATAGGTACTTTATTTAATTAACCAACTAGTTAATACAAACGAAGCGAAAGTTTGGCGATGAATAGACCTGTCGAGCATTGTCAACTAATCGATTTCCTTTTGTGTTTTAGAATAAATTATTTGAAAACTATTTTGTTTAATTAAGAGCACGTATCGATTATTTTTAAAACTTGAAATGTGAAATTCTAAAGAAACATAAAATTAGTAGGCTACCAACTACCATGTTCTTTTAGTTAAATGCGATTCAGTTTATGTTCGTGACAGTTATCCTTTGGAACTGATACTCGTATTATTATTTAAAAGACAAACGGATCTTAAACGCGTAAACTTACGCTTGTCTTTAAAATATGAGTGTTAATCGTGAAAGTTGAAATCAATATACTGATACTCGTACATTGCGATTCAGATTAGGCCCTAAAGTGAATCGCATTAGTAGGTAGATCGTAGTAGCCCCCCCCCCCCCCCCCCCCTGTTTCTCTAAGATGCTCCGGTGCGCGGAATATTTCTCATTTCTCGAACTCAATTAGTAGTGACCGGTACGGTACTTACCGAAAATCGTTCAAATATTTGTCTTATAATAACTGCCTATTAATAAGCTTATTGAATTATTACCCGAAATAACGAAATAATTGATTGAGTTGTACAGTTTTATTTGCAGGTTACAGGAAATGTACACGTACCTTTCAGCCACTTGTGCTAGTATTATTGAGCTGGACTATACTAACACTGACTTTAATAATTTACTAAAATATATTGTGTCGATAAATGACCGAAATCATGAAGTTAAATAGGTATTGTGTTGGTAGGTATTTGTAACTGACATGCGCTTTTGGTAACACCAATAAAAATGCAATTTCAAGTTCTCGATCGTTCATCGACATAATCTGTCAGTAAAAAAAGGTTGCAATTTTTTTTTACATGCCACCTCTTCGCGCCTCAATTTTTTTAATTTGCCGAGCGATTAGCGATGGTTAGACAGAGAATAGTTCGTTTTATTTATTATAACCGATGACAAAAAAAAAATACACCGTGAAACCTCTCGCCACGTAATAATGCCAAATTAATGTCTAGGAAACTAATTGAGAAGTAAATGTCTATGCCATTTGTACCAATTAAGTTTATGAGTTAAACAAATGGTCATCCAATGCGGGAATTCTCTCTAATTTGCTGCTAATGCACGAGGCCAGTTGCGGCTGCGGCACACAGCGAGACTCTCACGGGTAAGTAATATAACGTATACGAACTTATGCTATATAAATCATAACGTATAAATTCAGTTTGTATAAATGTATAATACCTAACGTGTAATAAATATAACGTATAAAAGGTATAATTATTAAATGAATAATTGTAAAATGTATAATGAACGTAACATATAATATCGTTTACGATAACGATTAATTAGTATAACATTGAAATAATCTAATATACAAAACAACTATATTACACAAAATATAAGCGCCTACGATTTTTTTAATTATTAAACTATAGAATTATCATTATATTTAATTTGAATTGATTTACTATTTATCCGTATATTAAGCCGTATCCGTATAGGAAGCGATTTAGACCTGGGAACCGGTCGACGAAGCCCCGCTGCGCGGGGCTTCTATTTCTGCTCTAAGGGATAAAAGGTACCTAACGAACCTATCCAGGTTAGAGTAGGAGAAGTACAAAATTGTTATTTTTTAATGCGGGGGGCTCCGCCCCCCGAGCCCCCCTTGTGGGGGGCTGCGCCCCCCCGTCCCCCCTTTTTTGGTTTCGCAAGGATGAGAATGCGTAAACAATTAATTAAAAGTAAGTAGGTCTTTTATTTCTCCGGGAAACTACGCTCGAAACCTAACCAATCCAAGTCGGTTTTACCCTGATTTATTACTAGGATTGGTTAGGTTTCGAGACTAGAACGGATTGAAAAGGGTAAGTAATAATAACATACCTATACGTTTTTATAGAACTTAACCTAACTTACTTTTCTGGCAGTTATATTTATATCGTTATATCAGATGTTAGTATATGTTTTAACTTTTATACCTTTATATTGATATATGAAACGGAATTCGTTAATATGTACGTTAGACTAAACAACGGTATATATTATTAGCGTTATATTATTTTTGTATTATACTATTTGGAAATAGATGTTTAATACATTATACCTAACGTTAGTATACGTTATGAACGTTTGTAAACTGTAATTATACTAAAAGTGCGTATTCATTATGATACGCACCCGACTCTCACGGGTACAACAAGTAGAGGAGAGTGGGTAGGATTCGTACAATTATGTCTCAAAAATGGGTTGTCCACGAAATAAAGTAGCCATCGTAAAATCAGTATCCACTGTTACCATAGTTCCATGTAGTAATACCAACGATGGGACTGTAAATTGATTTTTCTGTTTAACAATCCAAAATCCAAAAGCATTCGCTTAAAGGTCGTCAAAATCAAAATAACTTCAGATAATGCTTAATACAAATTTTAACGCCCAAAAAATTTTATCTTCCGAGACAATTTCAACAATGTTTGGCTTGGAATCGATAAAAAAATTCAGGCACGAAATTTACAGTTTATTATACAGGGTGATTGGAAGAAAGCTTTAAGGTGAAGTAAGTATAGACCATTTAGAACCATTTAAGCCATTGGTGTCTTTGATGAAGTCTGTTTTATTTATTAATTTTTTGGCGTTTTTGGCCAAAATACCCAAAGTTTAAAATTAAATGCTTATTTTTGACCAAGTTAAGAAATCAACGTACTATTTTTTAATTTATTTGATTAAAATATCGTGTAAACAATCTAACAAAACAAAATAAAAGCTTCTGTTTCATAAAAGTTATTATTTACAGAATTTCGAAGTTCATGATTCAAAATTGAAAATGTTAAAATACCATTTTTAACATCTTAAAAAAAACGAAATGTGTTTTTTTATGCAAATCTTTTAGAAAACATATCTAATTATCGTTTTTTTATTTGAGATATCATCAACGCAGATATCTCACCAGGTATTCAAATTAGGACTTAAAAACTAATTTTAAGGAGAAAATTGTGAAAAGAAGAGAAACTTCAAACTTTGGGTATTTTGGCCATAAACACAAAAAAAAATATTTCAAAAAAATAATCAGACATCGTCAAAGACAACAACGGCTTAAATGGTCTATACTTACTTTATCTTAGAGCTTTGCATCGGTCTGCCAATCACCCTGTATTATCGATATTGTCATTTGGTTAAGACCCATTTGGAAACTATTTGATCTAAAACGACGACAAACAATTAGACGCGGTACCGTCATAAGCTACTGATCTGTTTAAATTGATTGATTTTTAACGGCACGGGGCGTCATTTTTCAGTTCTTTCGCCTTTGACTTGACTACTCGTATTGTCGCAACCTGACAAAATGTAACAACCAATTAAACGATTCAAAAATCGACTTCAACCTATTTCTCCAAGATCCCAACATCAGACCCCGACTTATTGCCATGCAATCGGACCATCTCAGGATTTAATTAAAAAAATAAATTTAATCGGTTCACGATACGATTCGATATTCAGTAACATACATTCAAAATAAATAGTGGAATTAAGAACCTCATCCTTTCCTGAAATCGTTTAAAAAATGGAGTATAATTTCATTGGGAAAACGCGCTTAGTTTTTTTTTCTACAAACCATAGAGAAAGTTTAATTGTCCTCCCCTCTCTCCCCTACATAAGTGCGGAGATCGGACTGCTCATATTACTAACTTCGCCCGCAAATATGTGCTAAGATGAGTTCAAGAGAATAGCTGGGATCCTGTTCTCGGCAAATACTGAGCTGGCTAGATTGTTCATATTCCTTGATATTAAATTTGCTATGTAATTTGTGTAATATTATGCAAGGTAGCAAATTTGCCAATATTTAGATACCACGTCTCTTTGGGCGAGTAACGTACTTTTCGGGCAAGATATTTAAAACCAAGTTAAAAACTTTATATTAGTGTGGGATGCTACTAAACTTGCGTAGACACTGAATACTGGCACCGTCCCATCTTCAACAACTACATTTAAAGCAGCCACTGCGGCTGAAAATTGTGAATTTTGAAAGGGCAGGTTATAGAGTATGATTTTATACCGCGATTTTATTCATTTATGTGTATAAATTGTACAGATTTGTAAATTAATATGTGAGATATTAATAAATAGATTTGTTTTACGAAGGTGGTTAAAATATCCAGCTTCTATAAATCAAGTCGGTAAAACAGTGAGCACTTGAAGATTGCCTACTAAACTTACTTACTTCATCAGCCTATCTCAGTCCACTGCTGGACGTAGGCCTCTCCTATAAACTATACAATGCGTATAGACGCATTTGGAGGTAAATGCCCATAATCGCCACGCTGGGCAAACGGATTGGTGATTACTAATCGTACATGCTTAAAATAAGAGTAGGTTCTATTTTAAACTGGACCTGTCTTCATCTTTGAAAACGATATCTGTATCCGATTCCTCTTCAATTTGGACCTAGCCTTTGTCTCCTTTGTGATATTGATATTTCAAGCCACGTTGCAACTCTCGCAGCTTCATGGAAACATGACATAAATTGATTTAACGCATCGTCACTCATATTCGAACAATTTACATGAATTTAAAATGCATATTTCATTTCACTATCCTTATTTCGCTGTTGGGGTGCAACATCGAATTATATGAAATCAAATTGTTTGCTGCATATTGATGTGTTAATAATTAAGTCTTCATTTGAGCGTGGGAAATACTTTAGTTGTATGGTCATCGTATTATAGGTACATGTATAGCAGGTACATCTACAGATATTTGTCACAGTTTTTTTTTCATCGTTGCAATATTTTGTACACAACTTCAGCTAATACTAGAGGAGTGTCGTTTCAAAAGGGCTTACTGACACTTTTTTAATAGAGAGTTATCTTATGAAAACGTAGAAAAAATAACCCTTGTCGACATTGTGAAAATAGTTAAACCCTTTTGAAAATACACTCCTCATTTTATGTTTTTTGTAAGATTGATTACCTACATAAATACAGGGTGTTTGTTATGTCGTTAGCCAAATTTGGATATGTCATTCGCGATCACCAGTACACAACATTTATGAAAAAAAAAGTGACACTTTTTTTTAGTTTTTTTTCCCGTTTTTTATCCGGCAAAAACATAATTTGTGGTCACTAGGCAAGTTTGTTTCAATCCGTGCGATTCGATGGCAGACAAAAGGGTAGCAGGTTTGAATAGTCAAGTCTTAGCCAATCAAGAGTTCATCACAAGCACCGATCAGCCGACGTCACTCACCCCACCATCGGCACTAAACAATGAATAAAATGTCCTAACTACATGCACACACGATTGTTATTTGATTAAAACTGCCCAAGCGCATACCTACCTGCTCGTCGTCATCAACAATTCAATTTGCTTAGAGATTGCATTAAAATCGATATCTGAGGTACACCAGTACGCGTTTGTATGACGGAACATTTAAGTTACTCCGTTCTTGAGGTCAAGTTATGCTGGCTCGGCTAATCGCAAGATGCCATGTGCCATTTGTACAGCACTCTGTAAACAAAGAAGGAGTGCGCTTGCGTGAACGCGCTCGAGTCAAACTACCCTCAGATCGCCGCGCAACTCAAAATACCCTCATTATTAGTACTGTATGCGATAGACTGATAATGCTGTCTCGTGGGATTTACCTGCAAGTTAAGCTCCACCTCCATTCCCCACCACGCGTAGGAAACTTGTTACGTACGTTATAACGCATTGAATTAGTTACCTTATGCGGGTTAATTAAAGTTGCAAACTCAAACACCCTTTCCAATCTGATTTGGCAGTTATGAAATGGTGGGGCAGTACGCAAAGTAAGCAAGTGATCATAGTAACCAAACATTCGTTAGATAATGGGATTTAAAAAAAAATCTATAACAAAAAGGATAATGAAAAATGGATTATTTTTGTTTTACCAAATATTTTATTACGCCTTTACCCAACACATATTGCAATATGGCTAATGATATAAAAAACACCCGTCGTATGTTCAATTAATCAGCTAAATACCTATAGATGGGGTTACATTATTAAGGGACTGGTGGTCTGACCGCGAGCTGCTATACCCGGCGGTGATAGCTGATAGCTGGGCGAGTATCGCCATGTCTCTTTTATTTACACGGGAGTGCGTATCTTTTGTTCGAGTTTATAGCCGAGTTCATAGCTTAGTAGCTCGCGGTGAGATCAGTGCCTAAGGCTGCGTTTTACCAAACTTTTATTCGAAGAATAACGCTTACTCTCGGATATTAGTGTCAAATTTTTATGGAGTTTTGACATTACTTTACTACATTTTTGGACTTGGTTACATGTTACTTTATTCGCGCGCTGTACTGTACTAACAGCTGCGAATAAAATATACTTAATAAAAACCAGACATCTGTTAAGCAATTTATCAATTAAAACTCATTCCAGCAAGTACTCGAAGTCTACTTTGTGGCGTAAAAGCTTTGCGTGGACCGAGGAGTCACGTACGAAAGTGTACGGTTTACGGCTCCAAAGTTATGTGACGACTTTATCCTCTTCTGGTGACATATTTTTACAAGCTACAAATTAATGTTACTTTGTGTACTTGCAGCTAAATTGCTTTCGTAAGCTTACGTTTCGCTGTTTCCTTCGGTATCTTAATGTTACGATGGAAGGACCTTAGACATTTCAGATTCGCGGTGATACATTTTATTGATGATTAAAAATCATCTCTCTTGCAACTAGGCTAGTGTAAGCCGAGAAAAATATCAAAAAAAGTTGGATTGTCAAGAAATAAAATTCATATTTAAATAGTCCGTTACCCACGAGCTATTTATATGGCGAATTTTATCGATAAAAGGAATTTCCTCGCCACTTTCAGATACTAGTTAATACCTAATAACAGGTGTCTTTTTCATAGGCGTCAAACGTTAGTCTACACGCCTCATTATAATTTAATGGATACTTAATCCTTTATTTTTTATGTACCTATTCACAGAGCGTCTATTTTAGACCGGAAACACTAAAGAGGGAAATAACCTAAAGAAGATTCAGACGCAGTATGAATTTTATTTTTAGCGCATATCTAATTGCCTCGTCAAAATATCCTGTTGTATGTTAGTACCTAACGTTTTTTATGGAAATGACAAGTCTATCTTATGAGAGTAAATAACAATTGTTAAGTAAATTACATTGGTAGATAAATGTTTTTTTTTATAAGGAATATAAGTTTTATCTCATAACAGTCTAATAAAATTAGCGGGGTGTAGTTTTCAAAGTAAAATCATAGTCTTATGATTAATCCTTTTCACATTGTCCTGTGCACTTGAACAGACATACAATATTTATAATATCTACTATGATTTCAATAATTCCCTTGCTCTCACTCTCAAGTATATAGGCTTACCTACTCGTGCGTAGGTACTCAATATGTTCATATTACTGAATAACACTTTAAGATATGTATGCAAGGGCATAGACAAGTCGTAAAATATAAACGCAGTCAGGCGTGGCGACACTGGCGACTTCAATACTATTCTAGAGGACCAATCTACCTACTTTTTCGCGAACTCGTTTTTTCACTCGTTTATGATTTTTTTCCCTTCGTTTATTATATTATTCTTGACTTTAATTAGGTACCTATTTATATGCGTTTTTCATTAAAGATCGAGAATCGAATTGAACATTCTGCAATCAACGGGTTTTTTTCGTTCCACTTTATATTTTTTAATGAACACATTTTTAGATTAGATATAAAGTATATACAGCATAAGAAGAAGATGCATCTTATACTTACCTACGGCGCATTACTTTTTTTGGTACCTAATTATAATTACACTGCATTATAAAGCATACAAAGTCCCCGAGGTCATTACAAATTTACTTCTGAATTAGGTACCTACTACTCTATTAGAACCCGAACTGAAATTAAGCATTATTTTCATCATATTTTAGAGCACAACGTACACATTCGTATTGTACGTTACTTTCAGCATTTTATTTGTTCCTTGGGCGTCTATGTATTTAAACATCTATACGTATCTATCTATTATAATCATCACAAGCGTTAATTGAGCTTGCCGTGAGACTAGATCGATTTGTGTAAACTATCCCAAGCCAAAAAAAATGGCAATAATATTTTATATCAGGCGATGAAACTGCATGGTCCCGTTATAGCGACTATCGTATCGTGCATCACTTCCACAATTAAATACTAGTAAAAACATCACGACAATGATAACAGATCTAGGCGGTTACCATGACGTACCGTACTAATGAGATTCAGTTTAGGTTCCGGGAACGAAAGGGACAATGATAAGCGACTCGTATAGCCTTGTCCCTTTCTCTCGACTTTAACTGAACCGCATTAGTACGTCATGGTAACCCCCCTGAACGAAACCATAATAAGATTTATAAAACTACTACTCCGTGTTATTTTAATACGTGGCTATCTAATGGGAAATACCTGACTATTATATGACAGGTATTGCACAGCAACGTTCAGTGTCAGGTTTAAGAACGCCAAAATGGCGGGAACTTAAGACAATGTTGCTAAAAACGTGTTCAACTAGGACATGTGCAGTGTAGCCTCATTCTTCCCTAGCCGCAGGCAATGCTACGTCCAAGAACTAAGGCGTATCTTTACTGTTGAATGTTTAAGGCTAAGAACAGAAAAAATAGTAACGATATAGGTGGGTACTAAAAATCTCATGTAAGTATATTTTCGACGACACGTCAAATGCAAAAGCTCTAGTCAAAACGGAATTTTAACTTTACACACGTGCGTGTCAGTCTATATTGTAGATCTGTGGACCGTGACTTATACATCGGTCTTTGGCGTTGGACTTGCAGTGCCAATATATCAGTCATTGGCGTTCAAAAGGTTGCAACACTATTCAAATGCGGAAAGTCAAATATCAACAAACACATTACTGATACTGTGAGCATAATAGTACATTGTATAACTAGGGAGGTAAGTACGGTATTACTAATGAGAGTGCTAGAAACCCGACGCCGTAGGCGGAGGTCTTTTAATGACTCGAGTTTGTGTTCCGCTTAAGGTGCATTCAGACCAAGCGAACATTCGCTATTCTAACCTCCCACTCTACGAAATTCGATCGTTTCACAAAACGTGATTGATTAATTTCGTAGAGCGGGGGATAGAACAGCGAATGCTCTTTTGGTCTGAATGCACCTTTACCAACCGCGATGCATACAATGTTTTTCATCACACTTGCGGACAAAAAAAAAGACAAAATATTATACAATGACGTACTAACATCTCTATAACTCCCTAGGGAATATCACTTTTTAAGCAATAGCGCGCTTAGAAAGCAAGTGTGATGAAAAGATCATAAAGTGCTTTTGCTTCATTAATGTTTTTACTTATAAATGGGTAAATAGAACGAAGGTGAAATGAATATTAAATCGTCAGAAAGATTATCATAAAATACGGAATATTTTTCCATTCAAACAAAAATAAAGCTCACTAGAGTTTGGAGAGTGTAGGTTCGTGACATCACTTCTGAGAATTCTACCAAAACGTGACATCATACGACATCTCAAGTTAATACCTTCGTAATGTTTTTACTGTGTGAAAAATACAAAATACGTGTCTAATATTTTTTCAACACGAGGAGAGGTAGAAAAGGACTACTTTCTTATAGAATTTGGGTAATATTGCAGTTTATCATCATTATCATCAACATATTATTGTTTTCACTATGTAATGGCAAGATATCCCATGGATAATACACACGGTTATTATTTATAGGGATATGTCTTCCTACTTATAATAATAGCTAGCACCAAAATTACACCCACACTTTCTAAACCATTAATAGATAAAAGGTTGCAAGTTAGTGACTTGTTTCGGATAAATAACGTAATAAAATAATATTGTATTTCTTTATCTTATAAAAGACAATGGGTATTTTTGAGAAACAAGCCCATTAAAACCCTAACTGCATACTTTTTAGACGGCATGTACTGTTGCGCTATTGAATTTTGCCGACCTTTCCGAACATCTGGCAGTGAACCCGGGCAGGCACGATAACCGCCACCCGCCGCACCGCCGCTTGCGCCGTGGGAACTACCTTGCGAAGGGCTGTTTCGAGAGCCGAAACCTTATGTTAATATTAATAAAGTCGGAAATAGATATAAGTAGTGATTAGATAACTTTGTAAAGAATTTTCCTAAGAGAGATGTTGGAGGATGGAAGGCACTTCGAGTATAGCCTGGGAGAAGGCAGGACACCTATCCTGCAGTCTCGCAACAGTCTCAGTGTTGTTTGTTTAAGTTTTATAAATTATGTATACTTTACTTTAGAATCAGTGGTTGCCGATCCTGTATCCACAGCTAAGTATTTTGTTACCAACTGTATTATGTGCATTCTAAATATCGAAGTTGTATTCTGTCATTTTGCTCCAGTTAGCAAAATAGCATATTTTGTAAATAATTGGTTACATTAATCTTAACCACTTTTACGATAATAACTGAATACACATGACAAACTTTCTACGATTATTCTGACTGTCCTTGTGTGTTTTTTTTAATGTATAAATTATAATATTCTGTTGGGTTCGACTCCCGACATCTAAATATCTAATGTCAAGAATAAGTGGATTTGTTGTTCTATAGCCACATAATGGTGATTATCAGGCTATGACAGATACTCTGAGAATATTTGAACGAGTTCGATCCTCGTTCAATTGATTTAAGTGAGAGATCTTTATATTGTACTGTTTTACAAACACGGGGTTCGAATCCCTATATACTGATATGGTGGACACTCAATATTGATACCTATTTAACACATAAGACACTTATGTGTGCGTAAGTGAGTCCTTATTATATTT
>JALPQI010025510.1:0-15659 GCA_025490895.1 Thaumatotibia leucotreta
AAAGCTAACGTCTGCGAAGACAAATGAAGGAATGACGGAGATCATTTCGGCCTGGATGGGCGCTTAAGCGTTTTCTTAATGGCGTTTCATGAATGAACGCAGATTTTCTGATTATGAGCTTATACGCTTATTAATATTAGTTTCGGGCGCTTGGATGGTTTATTACGAGTAAAGAATGCGGTTATATTTTTTTTTAGTTTTTTGGGTATGATGGTTTGACATTTTGAGTGTTGCCTGGAGGCAGCCAAATATATTTACCACGAGATTGTAATAGGTGCAAGTTTCTTTTTAGCTTTTAGTAAGGTGTTCCTAGATCGACATAATAATAAAAATTAAATGCTGTGGCATCATATGGTGCTAAAGTTTATTTTGTAATAGTTATTTAGTAGTTCATAAGTAGTTTTGCGTGGCTGATAGCCACACGGACTACGCGGTCGGCATTCATTTGAGACAAACTTATGTAAAGGAATTGATACCTAGTACTGCCATTGATTTTGTTTTCATTTGACATACAAATTTTCATTAGGTATCTCTATATGAGGTCCTCATTATGACAATTGTGTTTTTTAAGGAGAGTGAGAAGCGTAATTCTTACCTACACAATTAATTTATGCAAAGTGATGTCAATATTGATGTCATTGAACCGATCCCCTTGATTGATCATCATATCATATTATCTTGATGTATAAAAATCCCCTCCGGCCGCGATGGCAACTGAGTTTGGTAACCAGTAGCTGAAAAGGATTGAATATTCTTGTTAGACAACCAGTTGCCAAGGACGAATGCCCATTCTTGCTACATAACTATAGTTGCCAACTAGGATTTTTTAAGTACAGTTACTTAATAGGAATTATCATTATCGTTTCACAACTAGGAATCATAAGGTTGTTAAATAGGAAAGGTAGTCGACACACTTATAAAGTTTACTTTCATGTTGTTTTTTGTTATTATAAGTTCTCAATATGACAATTGTGATTTTTTACTGTTCGTTACCTACACATGTATCACAGCAACTTCTCCGGACCCATCCCACGCACGGCCATTACAAAAAAATATTCCCAATAAGCGAAAAACAAAAAGAAATAACGCCAACAAAATTGAAAACAGGCCGTTGTTATGTTATACTGTAGGTTGGAAAAGGCAATCTTCAGAAGGGGCCGGACGCGACGAGGAAATAAGAATTCATCCTTCCCGGGGAAGGGGGGGAAAGACGGACGACGCCGTTCCAAAAACCCATTATGCGAGCTCCAGAGCTGTTTTCTATCTCACGAACCCGCGTCTCCCCTCCGGGGAGAGGGGGGCATCCTCAGGGATTCTCGACTTTGTTTATGAAAATTACCCATTAAAGTGGCTATGAAAGTAACGGTTTTGCCACTCGTGGAATTAATAAGGAAATTGATATAGATTATTATATTTGGAATTTTCGGGCCGCGTGATAACGTGCGTTGAAATTCTAATTTATTTATTTTTTTGCGACTCAAAATTACACTTTTTATGGTGATACAGCTTGGAGTACTTTGAGATAATTTTGATATTTTTAAGAGATCGATTGATTGGTTAGTTCATTTGTATACACATGATATAAATGAATAGTGTTACGTCATCAATTTTACATGTTCATCAATTATGATATATATTAAAATATACCGGCATTTACACGCCGGCATGGTGAATAAATCTGAATTTAGCAAAGCAAGCATGGGATTCAATAAAGTAATTTTTTTTACATTTGCTTACATTTTTTTAATAATATCTTTATTATGATACCGCAAAAAAATGCTGAGCAATATTGAAGCTGTAAACATTGTTTTCACTGTTATGTCATACCCTGATATTGATGATATTCGTTTTTTAAAATTACTTGTCAACGAGTGTTTTCTCGAATGTGCTGCATTACACTGAGAGCGGGATAATTCTCATGTACAGTAGATAATTTTATGTAATTTACCTAAACGTACCTACTTGTCTTATGCTAAGCTAACAATCATTCAGTAAATTGCCTATATTACATAATCATACACTCTGTATATTATTAAGTCTATTAGGTGTTATTTCATACTTAAGTTCTAAAATAACCATGCACTTTCAGTACCTACAAGCGTAAATCCAATCTCAAGTTCGTGCATAAATTCCCATGCTACATTACGCAAGAGCTATCACCCCAAGATTTACATCGCCATTAGAAATTAAATTAAAAAACGAAATTATTACACTCGAGGCCAAATTTAAATATACATTACGGCTTAATGCACCCTCCTTACTGAGAAAGCGTGCTTTCTTCCTAAACCCATCTCTTTCTTTTCTCATTGTTGTATACGCGCGAGAATGGAACAAAAGACCAACGTAGAACCGTAGCCCGTAGCTCGATATAAAGAAAGATTATCCGAAGCCCCTAAGGAAGTTTGAAATTGCTATTGTAGCGAAAAGGATTATATGTTAGTGCTACGCCGTAGAGGGTCTACGGTGCCGCGGGGGGTCGGATTCTGGGCGACGGTATTATTCGTGTTTTTGCTGTCGTATCAGTTTTATTCTACATGAAACTTAGAGTGTATTTTCAGGTTTGAATAGTCTTGGGCTTAATCGGAAATATAATTGAAATTATCGAGTATATTGAGATTGTCATAAGATTATTAATCAGTAGCACACCGATATTCAAATGGACTATGTTTTTTATTTATATTGCAAAAAACAATGAAAATCTCATCAAAACAAATGTGTCAAAGCAATTTCAGAGTTCCTATAACCAGTTGTCGATATTTTTACATAAAACACGATTATTTGAAAACGAACTTATCCTAAATATCCACCAAACCGAACAGTTAAAACACACCCAATTAACAATTCCAGACCTAAAATAAACAAACCGATATCGCGACAGCGCGCAGCCGGGCGGAGTTAATCCGGTTAAATCCGCTTTAGAGCTGCTACAGACTCGAGTCTTTAGTTGGAGACTCGCGCGACTTAGTCTTTAGTTGGACTAGTGGTCAATCTGACCTCGGGTTATGTATTTTCGAGTTCAGCTTATAGCTAAAGTACGTTCGTTCAAATATTATGGACTACAAATTAAATAATAATATCACCATCATCATCATCATCATCATCTCAGCCATAAGACGTCCATTGCTGAACATAAGCCTCCCATCTGAACTGACATGAGCGCAGAGACTGCATCCAGCGTTCAGGAAACTACGCGATGTCTTTTCGTCCGACACACCTCAGTGTCTTAAGACGAAAGTCTACAATCAATGTGTGTTACCAGTGATGATTTACGGCGCCGAAACGTGGTCCTTCACCATCGACCTCATCTCTAAACTCAGAGTCGCTGAACGAGCTATGGAGAGGGCTATGCTCGGAGTTTCTCTGCGTGATCGAATCAGAAATGAGGAGATCCGCAGGCGAACTAAAGTTACTGACATAGCCCTCCGGATTAGCAAGCTGAAGTGGCAATGGGCAGGCCACATGGCACGCAGAGCAAATGGTCGATGGGGTCGAAAAGTGCTCGAGTGGAGACCACGGCTAGGCAAACGCAGCGTAGGACGTCCACCCACAAAATGGACAGACGACTTTATGAATAATATAATATGGTGCATAAAAAATCAGTACATCCCCGTTGCCAGTAAGGTTTTGAGACACAGATCCCCTTAGGGAATTTCTTCGGAAATTTGTTAATGTTTCAAAAGTAGTGGTAGTGAATAATAGGCCCTAATCCCATACCTCACAATTTAGCAAAGGGAATGAAATTATTTATGACCTCTTTGTTTTATTCTAGCTAGTTAATTAGGTTGCTTACCTAGTTAAAAATCTTAACTAAAAAACCACTTCATTAATAAGAAACGAACGCAACTCAGACAGAAAAATAAGAAAAACTTCGATATTGAATGACTTAATAATACAAAGTAATGACATTCTTTCCCTTCTTTCCAAATTAGATTCTGATAATAATTAAGTAAGCGGTTATTACAAACAATTCCGTTTAATTCATTTCCCAATTCAGAATTTTAAGAAAGTTTAAGCAAAAAAAGAGTCCCAAAGACTTATCAGACTCGATTTACCAGCACTACCGGCCAGATCCGGTTATATCCGGTTATGCCCGGGCCGGCGGCGCGCGATACGGGCCCGGCCGGTGGCGTGTTAATCCGGGCTTAAATCGTGATGAAAGCCTCACCTGTATTACCGGACCTTGGTAACACTCGTATAAATTACGGTAAACGTCGTCAGGGCTTGAGGTAATGTTTTAGGATTTAGAAAGATTATTTTTAAATATACTTTAGGGGATTTGCTTAATTTTCCTATCAACTAGATAATTAAGTATTTACAGGTTTCACGTCAATTTTAGCTTATCGTGACTCGGTGTTCTTTTGAGAGAAATAAGTTAAATAAACATTATCAAATGTCAACAGTCAGTAGGTACTCAAATTGGAGCATATACATATAAATTAGTGAATCAACTTTTTCTGTCTGTTATTGCCATTGGTTACGGTTTTATGCAAAATTATGCTACTTTAACTATGCAAACATACATTTTTCTGGTGTTAATAAGCCCTTTCCTTAATGGGCCACCTACAGATTAGCTATGCACTTCTTGCGCGTTTGCCTAATTTAAGTAACATAATTTTGGATAAAACTAGCGTGACTCAAGTGACCGTAACCATGGCAATAACAGACAGAAAAAAGTTGATTCACCCAAATATCATATCACTATCTTACACAAACACCACATGAGCCTATTAAAAATATAGGTAAAACAAACGAATTCCACCAGAATTAATGCATTGCGCCAACCATTCCAACTTCCAAACAACCAGCGGACAAATAAATACATAACTTACAACCAGCCGAATACACTCGCAGTAACAGGCAACATTCTAACAATTTAATACAACATAAACAATACAATATCGCGCGGTACACGAATCGGCATACGTACTCGCGTACACAACATATTTATCGGCTATGGTATTGTGGCGCGACCATTACTGTATATCAAGGGGGTTGGGGGTCGCCGCGCTTGATGCACGGACCAGTGGAGAATAAACTTGGGTACTGATAAAAAGGTAGCGTTTTGGTCATTTTGGAATTGGTAGCGGAACGTTGTTGTGTAGGTAGACAATATTTGTAACAATGGTATTTTTCCTTTGTTAGCTATTTTTTAAACGTGGCATACGTTTTGGAAATACATATAAGTAACGTACTCAAACATATTGAAGTATTATCGAACCACGTGTACACGTCGCTCTGAGCGAAGACTCTCTTAATGGGTCGAAACATATCGAGCAATCATCGACTTAAATTACGTAAGTAACCCGACTCGATAATATTTTATTATGTAGCATAAGTTAGAGATAGACACAATATCATATTAAAATCACCAAAGACAGAAGTAATGTAATTTTTATAAACTTAAAGACCCGGTGCAATTAGTATAAATAACAATTTTTCAGTTTCGTATTTGAATAGGGACATAGCTAAATTCCATATTAATTTCATGCACAGATGCTATTTATTATCTATAGGTATATACAGTCAAAGACAAAATAAGGTGTACACAAAAAGGTTCAAAAATATGTCCTAGTGCACTCTAATTCTGTGTAATAAGAACGTCGTAACATATTTATGAGCGGATTCTTTCGATACTTATTTTTGCACTTGACTGTACAAGTGTACATAGATAAGCATAAGAATATAAAATATGCAATTTTTTATCTATACGGAAACTTGTTGGGCAAATAATTTAACCTATAATTTATGGAAGAAATAATATTAAGAACATGACATAGTGCATTTACGCTATCACCACCTCAGCAACCATTGACTCGCGAAATAAAAAATACCCGTTATGTTTTAATCTTACCATCACAAGGGAGGGGGCGTAAAGGGTTGATCGGGGGAGGGTCGAAGTGACCCGTTGTTAATGTATTTAATCGTCCGACCTTCGATTTATGTTTCATTTCGGACGCTGGTGTGTGGCCCTCTGCCATAGATCTGTTTACTGATCTGTAGATACACGTTATCGGTTTAATACGCAAATTGAGATGCGCAATATTAAAGTGGGATTTTGGGTGATGAAGGGCGTAGTTTGCATTGATAATAATATTAGGCCGATTATGGTAATGAAAACTGTTGTATTTCTTTGATCGTTCTATACTTAATATAAGTAAATACTACTACAGAAATATAAGTTTGTGCCAATTTAGCAAGTACAAGTGAATATAGGTACAGATAATATTTCATTTAAATAACCGTTGCATTTTGATGGACCAAACCCTGAACATAATTAAGTACCCAATACACTCATTATTTGAAATTAATTAACTGTCTCAAAAGAGTTGAGTGAAAGACAACGTACTTTTTTAAAATGTGTACATAGTTGATTATCATTTAATATTTTAATACTGTTGATAACGTACCTACTTTGATCTAAAGTAGGAAATAAAATTTACTGTATAGTCAATTTAATTTGTTGTGAAATGTTAATTAACACTATACCTATTTTTTGTAGATAATTGTTGTATCTAAGGTTACAAGCACATAATTTCAGAACTTATAAATGCTTCGAACAATCTGAATAGTTAACCCAACATAACCAATATCGCCATGAGAACAATTTCTAATATAGGTATCGTCTCTCATCCATAAAAACAAAACCATAACGAATAAGAGTAAAAAGCGTAATCAGCGTACAAGCAGATGCTTTTAGCCGACTTAAAAAAATACGAAAAAGCTTGTAAAAGCTGTAAATAAGCTAAAAGCCCCTGCTCATTAGCAGATTAAGCTCGCGTGACTCCGGGCAGTGTGGCCAGGCTTCGGGCATGCGAGCTTCCCGACAACTATGTTTTAATTTAAACCGAAATATGCTTTAGATTATCAATGTAGTGTCCGTTATGAACTTTTATAGGTGGGGAATCTGACATGATAATTAAAATATAATTTATTTAGACAGGCTTAAATTGTTGGAGAATTGACAATACGTAAACCTTCGTATTTACTTAATTAGGATTGGTTTGAGTTTATCTTTGTGAAAACACTAATGCAAATACTGTATCTCATGAAATAATTTTACAATCCGAGTACTACCAGTTTGTAATAGTAATATACGAAATTAGAGCATTAAAGGTGATCGAAGCAGATCTGATCGTTTTTGATTACATTGTTAAAAATGTATTTCAAATATTTCGTAAATAATGTTTCATTTTGATAAATGTCGGAACAAGTAACGCCACCTATGAGACGAGTCTCGAAACACCCATTACGAAAATAAACCGGCGCGCCTATCAAAACATAAATAACATTAGGTACCTATATAAACATTATGATATTTGAAAATAAAACCTGGGATATAAATAAGTAGGTAGATAATTAATATGTTTTATTTAATTATTACTGAAATGATTTATAGTTTTTACAAATATTATTGTGTGATTAAATAATAATGATTTACTCATTACATAGTTTTTCAAACAAAATTAGGTATACAATGACGATCATAATTTTATAAATACATTAACTTTGCTAATCAATGACTAAGTAGAGCTGTACGTACGTTTCTTTAACTTTTTAAGATCCAACTGGATAATTGTATTAAAGAAATTTAAAGGTTGTAATAGGTCGATTTTATTTATTTTCCCTTCCAGAATGACGAACACTACAATTTCCATGTATTTTTCATAATATCACATGCCTTGCTTATCGAAATTATTCGAGCGAATACGAATATTTATTTATGTAGGTATGTACAAAACTGGTGTTATTTCGTTCGCAGTCTCCGTTACAAACGCTAAGTGCTTTAAAACCCATTCCCGAGCACACGACAGATTCAATTAACTCTGAATACTTAATTTAATTAAAGTGTCATTAAGTGGCTTTACTTTAAATCACGTTAATTTATATTTAATTAAATTTCTGTTGTGTACGAATTCTAATTAGAGTTAACGGTGAGAATTATATGCAAAAAGACGATTAAATTGTACAAAATTATAGACCCACTCGTAAAATACTTACATAGGTATGGAACATACCTACTTGTTATACGTACAAATGTGCAATAATCAAGTAAGTTTTAGCTTTTAGACAGATACATGACAAAAAATCATGTAGCAAAATATTAAAAACTTACTCTAAAAATGCATAATAAATATACATCTAATTATGTACTTGAACATGTAACTAGGTAGTTGGAATATATTTCTTTATGATATATAAATCCAAATGACTTAAAAATTATGAATAAAAGATGCTCGTATTTTTAATAATAGGTAGGTATTTATGGTTTACGTATAATGTATCGTATATAATCTGAAACACTTTCATCACATGAATATAATTTTTCAATAAATACTAAGCCAAGGAATCCTAACGTTACATAGCCACTGTCCGGCCACTAGGGAAATTTTCCAGTCGAGATGACCCTCCAATATCAGCTGTATCATATTTGCATCTAATTGTGAACCATTGTTGGTCCCTGGGAACGGAACGGGCAGCGTTAATGCGTTTATGTATCATATTTATGGTTCCTCTGCTAATTCTATTGTGTTGTTTTTCGTACATTGGCTATTCGAATGTTGGATAGAGCTGCCTGTAGTTGTATGCTTTCATTTAGTCCCCCTACATAGGCGATATACCTACAATACCTACATTGCAGATGTAAAGTCAACTGCAACGTGGCATTACATAAATGCGTAAATGCATAAGACTGTAACATCAGTTTCCAATTTTTTTGTATGTTCTTATATTAACTAAGTAGATTTAAGCGGCTACATATCTGGCTAGGCCAGACATACGACAACTTTACTTTAAAATACACAAAATAATTGGTAAGAATATATTGACAATTGTTGGTAATAGATACGGTTGCGTAAACTTAAATAATTAGTTAGTTACAAGTTTTATTTCTACCACAATGCATTTAAAAATAATGAAGGGTCCACGGAAAAAACATGTCCAGTGCTTTAAAAAATCATGTCAAATTCACACCTTATTCTTTTAAAAGTAAGGTGGTTTTTCCTTCTGTTAATTGAATTGACTAGACATTTTCTTCCCGTGGACCCTTCATATAATCAATATCTGTTATCTACCGAAATAACACGAGAAATCCATCGATATAAAATATACTTATGATTAGTAATTTGTAAGTAAATTCACAGAGGTGAGAGAAATTTTCAATAAAATTAAGCAAATATTACAACAATAGAAAAAAAAATGTACGTTGCATAAATTATTCAAATTAATCCGATATCAAAACCTAAAAATGATATCAGGAATTGTTATCCACCCACATCTACGAATATCCGTATAGCCAGCAAATAAGTGCCTTATCGAAATGTAAAACAAACGACACTCCAATCTACTTATACTGCAGGGGGCGAGTGACCGATCCGAGGCGAGAGGGCAAAATGCGTAACTTCCGTTTTCCACGACATTGGGCACAATTTGAAATATTTTACTACAGTTGTAACGACTTGATGGTGCTAGAGGGCCACTTGTATATCTCTTTTATCTTTTGCCGCCCCTTGCCCTCTGCCCGGGTGAAACTTTCAGTTTGGTATGGGTGGTTTTTTAGAAAGTTGTAGACTTGCTGGGCAGTTTTCGTTTTTCTTTATGGTTTTTATTACTGGCCAGAAAGAAAGAATGCGATTGTCTGCCAATTTTCGTAGTCCAAGCGAATAACATAAAATGTTGTCATATAACTATGTCACAAGTTGTCCATACTGAATCCAAGCCCAAGACGTGTCTTATTTTCTTTCCTTTCTTTGTAAATGGCTGCAGGTAAGTACATTGGTATATACCTATAAGTCCTTTAAAATAGCAAAAGTAGATTTAGATAAATTCAGATTAAGATGTTCATTATCATTATGCTGTTATATACCTACTCATATTAGTGGAATTACCAGTTTGTTGTAGTCTATACTAAGCGATATTTTCACTTACTGGCATACAACGAGAATTATTGGTTTTACTATGACAAATTTGACATTTGTAAGAGGTTATATATTTATTTTCCTTTTAATAAAAATAATAAAACAAAATAAATGTATCATGCAAATATTGCCATTACAGTAGGCAGATCATTTTAGAGCATTTATATAATGCACGGCGATGTGTAGGGTAGGTCCTACCAACATAAATATAAGTATCATCCTGTAGATAAGATACCAACATACAACACGCGTGTTTGTAATATATTATGTCTGTTGCATTCACAGCTTGGCACAGGTCTTCTCTCATACATGAGACGGATATAAGATAGACAGAACATTTAATATTACCATACCCACTCATAGTTACTTGTCCAATGATACCCAAGGCATATTTAATACTATCGTGCTCAGCCGCTAAGAAGACAATCCTGACAGCTGTCAGTTCAATAAATTATTTGTCAACAATCTGACTTTTTTAAACATAATGTAGCTATTGAAGTGACAGGTGTCAGGATTTTAGGTATGTCGAGCACTTTAAGGACGTCCAATGCAAGTAACTACTGTTATTAAATAATGGTAGCTCGGGTATCATATCTATCTAACGTAAGCCCCATATATTTTAAATACGAATACCAGGGTCTAAAATAAATTTACCAAGTTCAATATACATTTCACAAGAAGGTACCTACAAAATGGCACCCCAGCATATCAGGCCGGCGTGCGATGAATTCAGCCTCTCCGCGCATAAAGCAGCGCCGCAGTAAGATAATTCCTGCGCCGGAGATGACTAAATCAACGCACTATCGGCTGATCGCGCACAGGTACGTCGGAGAAATACGGCGCTGTCCAGAAAATGGTCGACATAGAGTGTCGTTTATAGATTTCTGAACGTAGGACTTAGTAAACGATTTGAAAGAGCTTATTTGAAATATTTTTAATTTGGAGTAGAAGTAGCCTAGGCTGAAAGGCGATGTGGAAATTATTGGTTTCAAATTCCTAATGTTAGTGCTCTGTATTACAGGCTTAACGACTCGATCTGAACTCTTAAGACTTCAGTCTTAAATACTCGTCTATATTTGAGTCTAATTCAATGGACTTATTTTATAAGTATGGATGCAAGAAGCCATCTTTGCGGATTTCCAGTCATTAAGCCGCTGAAGCCTTTAAGCCTTCAAATGACCTACAATACTAATTTATAACCAAAGGCTTGTCTTTTTATACTTATAAGTATTTTTAAACAGTACCAATGAACGGCTATTGTGTCGCAACCTACAGATTACCTACCGTAAATAATTAGTGATAAAGTTGTCAGGAATATTGCAACAAAAATTTATTGTTGAACGCTCATAAATCCATTTGAATATGCAAGTAATAAGCAGCGTCCATAAAATTAGTATTTGTCCAGATCATTAACAACTCATAAGGCAATTTTATTGTCGGACTGGTTTCCACAGTGACTGTTATTCATTGATAATATATTCATTACGTCTTTCCCAAGCATTAAAAATGTTAAAATACCTTATATAAATAACTAAACAAAGCCGTCTAGTCCCAAGCTCACGTAACTTATGGCGGACAAAAGTTTCAAGGTAAAAAATAAATATATCTACATGTTTTTTCGTTTTCGTAACATCTTGATTAAGTAGGGACCACCTGCCCGCGCCTTTTCTGAGGGAATCCATAAATAAGTGTTGAAAAAAAATTATGGCAGCATTAATAATATTCTTAGGTGGTTGTCTATGGCTTTTGGATTGAGAAGGGTTGGAAGAGGCCGAATGATCAATTACATATGGAGAAACTTAATATTCATTTAGTAATATTAATTGTTTAATATTGAAAGTAAACATTTTTCTACCTAAATATTAAACACCTACTTATGCCTGCCTATGATGCCGCTTTTTAGCTTTATTATTATAATTTATTAAGAACGACTTGCCTAACTTCTGGCCATGGATATCATGTAGGTAAATATATTTAAAACCTTAATTTTACTTAGGTAACTATAACTTCAAATGATATCAAAAAGTTTAGTGTTAACTTTTCTATAACATTGCAAGACTACATTGTCGGCGTCAACAAAAGAAATAACGCATCCATAATGTCCTTGCAAAATCACATTTCGCACGCAACAAAAACCATTTTTTGCCGCATTGCGGCCGACTTTAAATTATTTCCAAACCTTTTATCAACCGTAACCCATAACACTCAGGTAAATAGAATGCAGTTCAAGATGGCGTCCGCATTACTCGTAAATCTAGGGACATGCGCTTGCGTTGCATCTAATCGCGAATTTATTGTTCCGGGGCTCAACTGTAGTACGAAATTAACAATGAACAAAATATTATTAGTGCATTTCTCGAAATAGGGTCTCTAAATCACAGGGGTATTGTCGCCTGAGCTTTTACGAGTATACAGTGGTAATGAAGCCATTTCGAGCACCGCATAATGGTTGGAATGATGCTGTAAATTGATTTTTATATTTTGTTTGACATCAATGATTGACATGAGAGCGTTTGGTGCTATAAACGCTGCGCCCGCGACACTTTTATCACCTGCGCGACAAGGCGCTATAAATTTATCGTTTGTGGGACTTTGGGCCAATTTTATGACTCATTTGGTGGTACTAAACGTCCATATAGATTGTTAGTGTATCAAGTTGCGTCTTTTGATTGCGATGAGAGCTACTGGATATAAACGCTCGACTTGATGGTGTTTTAAGTTAATCCTTATGTTTATGAGCCAATAATATGCGGTTGTTTTGGCCTTTATGGCCAGTTAAGTGCTCGTAAATATTATTGTACGAAGATAATGTTTAACAAGTTTATTATGGAGCAACTAAGTAGATGTCGAGCGGATTTTTATCGACCTTTTTGTTGCTTTTAGCAAAATTTTTGCGCTCCCATTTCCTTTTTTGGATTAGGTACATTAAAATTATTAATCTGCGATTCCTACAAGCATCCGGTACAGTACATATTATAGTTACCTCTATATGTACTGACTGGTTTGATACGTTTTAGAAAGTCTGAAGTACATCTTGAATAACTCTACTACTTGCGTGAGTTTCAGTCGAGAGTCAACTTTTTGAAGTTTCTGTACCTTGTAATTTTTTTTGATGTACCAAATTTTATTATAATAATATACGAAATTAGCAGATACCTGCTAATTTCGTAATTGCACGGTACCTACTTTTTTTATATAAAACATTTTTTCCTTCAGCTACGACTGCAACGAATTGCATGGTCAATATCAAATTATATTTGAATGTAAACCGACTGATACCAGTCGCATTGAATACCAATACAAACTTCTTCAAACCCGCGCCAAGTTCAAGCGGGAAAATCTTAATGGACTTTTTTATCTTTCAGAAAACCAGTTCAGCTGCTACCCGCGCGAAGGCTTCGCGGCTACAACATTACTCTCCCATACGGCGCCGCCCTGCCGCCGGCGAAGCCTCCGATTGGACCAGCAGACTCCGCCCACAAACACCTACAATTATATTTATAATGCACACGCTGAAATAATTTACATTTGAGCTGAATTTGCGAGCGGCGTGGGTAATTGAAAATTTGTTATATTGGCCCAAACGGCCCATGGCGCGGATTGCCGCGTCTAAGTGATTAGTTTGCTTCCCGCTTTTGATTGTATTTGATGAGTCTTTGGGCAACGTTTAATGTGTTTTGTTGTTAACGATGGACAATAATGATTGTATTTAATGTCGTGGAAATGGTTTACTAAGTCTTAGATTAGTTGTTCTAACTAAAGCGACATGCCAAGCGCCCGAAATGACAGGAACATTATAGGACAAGCAAACGTATTAGGTATAATGTCTTCTGCTAGGACCAACCGCTAGTAAAGCACAAAAAAAAAACAAATTACAGTAGGAATTGCTACGTAAACTTCTACAAAACCCCACCGTGCCAAACTTTGCCTGGTTTACAAAACAGTGGTTTATCTCACATCATAAACAATTATTGCCTTTTAAGCCAGACCAAAATTACACACAGTCAGGTTAAAATTTGTGGGTATAATAATTAATAAAAAGGGCACACCGGGTATTTTGGAAAACGGAGTACTTACACACTTATATCCAACTTAGGTATACCCTTTTTCACCACGGGCTACTGGAATATATATACTTACCCACTTACTTGTATGTATCTATGCCCGCATGCACAATGAAAGTAATGTCAGCCTCCGTAGCCTAGTTGGTAGTGACCCTGCTTACGAAGCTGGAGGTTCCGGGTGGGCATTATTTGTGTATTTATTTATCACAAATATTTGTTCCTTGGTCATGGATGTCTATGTATTTAAGTATCTATATGTATATATCTATTATATACAGGGTGGCCCATTCAAATCGGTCAGTATGGGAAAGTCTGAAACTATAAGACATAGGAAGATTTGTTCTTAGGAACCATGTCACCGATTTTGATAAAAAGAAAAACTGCGTTACTAAATATGACAAAAAAAACTTTTTTTCTTAAGATTTACACAATAAACACCTAGTAAAATAAATTTAAGTACGTGAAAATAATGAATTCCATTCATTTTAGACATCATGTTTCTTAGAGACATTTACTGCTTAAAACTTGGACAAACGATATCTGAATAGAAACACTGTAAGTTATTTTTTTCAAAACAACCGGGTTCGATTCCCTGGCTGGGTACAGTGTTTTTTTCAAATGCATGAATGCAGTTTTTTTTTTATGAAAATCGGTGACATGGTTCCTAGAACAAATCTTCTTATGTCTTATAGTTTCGGACTTTTCCATACTGACCGATTTGAATGGGCCACCCTGTATATCGTCGCCTGGTACCCACATCACAAGCCTTAATTGAGCTTACCGTGGGAATAGGTCGATTCGTGTAAGATGTCCCAAGATATTTAGATATTTATTTATTGTACACACGTACTAATATTTTATCATCTAATCTTTTACTTTGACTGTGCATTGTGCAATCCTCTCGCCGCAGGCGCAGTGCGTCTTCATTCAAGACAATAGTGAATGCCCTGGGTGCTTAGACAAGTTGCCAATCGCTAACGCTTAATCGTCAATCGTAAGCGAAAGGCAGCTAACTGTCTTTGTCGCACTAATGGGTGATTCTTATTCTTACATTTTTTTCTGTGATATGTAAGAATCGAATATATTTTGTGGGAAAATATATAAAGTGTGTATTAATTCACGTAGTAAATTACCACTAATATCATGTCAGAGCATCATTTTTGCCATAAAGTTATTAGCCAGCTATAAAAAAAAATTTGCGAACCCCGAAATGTCACGGACCGTGTTGTGTGAGATTGCCGAATTCGAAAATATAATATTTTTTTCTGGTGAATTGTCAAATTCTCACGCAAAATATTACAGCATTTATGCAAGATTAATGTTTGCTTTATAAGATAATACTATAGAAATCTTAATAACCATTACTATTTATGATTTACATCAGAATAAAATGTGTGAGTAGTTTTTGTGTCACGACCGTGTACGTTACTATAAAAATACGGATCTCTGTAAAAAAGTGTCTTTAATATTGGCAACCCTTTTTATGTTTTTTAGAACAGCAACATTGTGTTGTTGTCAAATTTGCAAATAACTAAACGTTGTGTGTGTCTCAAGAAAAATTTCTCCGTATTTTTTTATAAAAAGGGACAACCTTAACACGTCAACGCCGTGTTTGGCTTTTAAACGTAAGTAACAATGTCACACTATTGTTTGAAACATAACATGTACCTCACACAGTGTA
>JALPQI010025511.1:0-14956 GCA_025490895.1 Thaumatotibia leucotreta
TTTTTTATTTTCATATATTTATTTGGTAATACTTATATAACGCAACAATAAAAATAAAAACGGTGATTATTTGACCTTTATACCAATAATTATTTTTTTATATATGAAAATCCTCATGTTTATTATCAAAAATGAATTCCCCGTGTCTGTTTTATACGAAAATGATGCCAAACAATGAATAGTAGGCCTAAATATTAGACGAAAAATTTTTATACATAACCCTTCCGTTTGCAGATTCACCCCCCTCCCCCCTCGTTCAGGGGGGGAATTGGTTTTCCCTCCACATCTAAAATTTTTTATTTTTACACCCTCTAGCTCTGGTAAAAATTACAAAACTGTAACTCACACCGCACAATTTTTTCCATTTGGACCTCTACTATCTAATGAACTCAGTGTCAATACTGCACTAATATGAATTTTGGACGCAAATTGTCCCATCGCAATCGGGAATGGAAATCAATTGAATTGGGAATGATGACAATGTAGCAATGGAATGCAAATTACATGGATCCATTTACCAATATACATTATTTTGTTGGTCCTAGAACAAGTTTCTCAATTGAATATTTCTATTATTTATGCAGGTTGTAACAAATATAATGGTGGTCCATTATACTCTATTTGGTTTGGTGTTAAAAAAAAGGCATACAATCTTGCAGTATCTTTTTATTGAAAGCTACGAGTAGAGAATAAGTTTTAGCAAATATACTGTAACAAGGAAATACAGTGATTTACATTGTTTTTGATTAATTAAGTACCTAGTTTGGATTGTTATATGAATTTTCAATAAAAAGATACTGCAAGATTGTTTACTTTTTTTTAAACACCAAACCAAACAGAGTACCTACCTATGGAGTAGATTGCAAAAAAATTGTACATAGTTAATCTCTTAACTGTGTACTTTTTTTTATAATCGACTCATACAACATTAAAATATTGATTGTTTATTTGCAATTAAAGGTTCGTACATTATTGATTTTCATCTTCTAAATTATGTGGAATAATAGCCAAAAATATTGCTAGTCACATAAAATAATGTTACTTTGTGACATTATTTAACGTGGAATAATTTCTTTTTGTATTATTTTATAAGAATAGTTGGACATTTTAATGAAACTGAATATCTGTTTCAAATGTATAAAAATTTTATTAACGTTTTAAATGTAATTTTTTTTTCTGTATTTGCATGCACTGTGAGTTTTATAGCAAATCAATTTTTTTGACTATTGACTAATGGTAAAAAAATAGGAAAATAAACAAAAAATATCCTGAAAAACATAGGGAATCAGTTCTCAATAAGTTTGTAGTTAATTCAGATTAATTGTAACCTTTTTGAGCACTGCACGCCTAGCCTAGACACCATTGAGCAAACGTATACGATAAACGATAAGTAATAAATGTATGAGCACAGATTGGAACGAAAAGTCACGTGACCATTTCCATATATTATTATGGTCACGTGACAGAACGGGATCTTGGCTACCTGCTTTTCAGCTACGTTTTTGTCTTGTTTTTCCTGTACACTTCCAGTAACGATAGTCACGTGATAAACCCGGGTACACTGCAGTATAAACAGCGCGGGTACACGGCTCAATTTCAAAGTGCAAACACTCCTACGCGACACTTATATTGCATATTGCTTATATCAGAGACGGGGGAGTTTATTGGGCCTACATTAATGCATACAGTGTGTAAATCTAATACGGGCGATCAATTAAACCAGTATGCTTAGCACATGATTGGCGCGACAGTATCTCGCTGCGAGATAACTATCCGTCCCTCTTTTGTTAATATACCTAGTGAAGGACGGGAGATCTAATATCTAAAGAGAAGAGAATCTAAGCCTGGTGGCACGAGATTCATTAGTGTAATCATGGATTACAAGGTTTTTTTAAAGTTACTCTTAATTATTACCCCACAGAGTTTTTTAAGATTATCGGAGCAGCAATGTAGGTACGAACATTTGTTATTGTTGATACGGCAGTTATGTCATCTGCTTTTGAAATTAGCTGCCAACGAGTGCTTAACACGCGTATGTTGCTCTATATTGCGCGCCGAATTATTTTGTATGGAAAATTTTGTTGCTTTAATTTTAAGCAAAAGTTATTTGAATGTACTTATTATGTCGTAAACTAACAGCCGTTAAGAGCTTCGCCCGTGTTATACTTACATACAGGGTGTATAAGGGAACATACCCAAATCACGTGCCCTATTTTTTACCAGTTTTGCGATAAGTTTCGTTGTACCAAAATAGCTGAATGAAGCACGTGGTTTTGGTACGTTCCCTAATGTGTGGAAAGGGCTGATTTCAAAGACAGTTTTTAAATATTTATAGAATAGGTAAAATCCTTTTTATCTTTTACATTGTTATGTTCCAGAATTAATCATAGAATAAAAAACAATGGTCGTTAGATCGGTTAGTGTAAGCAAAATTTTGGAGTGTCTAAAAACACCGCCAAAAATGTATGGAAAAAAGGACTAACCTTGACTTTGCTATTTTTATATCCACGGAGTAATCTGACAATGAAATTACATGTTTTTTGGATGCAGTGGTAAAAGCAGGCAAATTCCGATATAATTGGACGTAACTAAAGACCGAAGAGCTGGCGACTTCCTCGCACAACGCATCAGTATTGCGATACAGCGAGGAAATGCCGCCAGCATCCTCGGTACAATGCCACAAGGGCCAATCTTAGATATAGGTTAGGTTAAGTAGATTAGTTAGATTTAATCAATTTACATAAATTGTAGTTTTGAAAAGAAATATATTGGATATTACACTGGATTCCACTTATCCTTTAAACATGTTGAAATCTATTAGAAATCAACGTATTTATTATAGTATTTTCTATGAAAAATTGAAACCCCCGCCAGGATTTGAGCCCAGGACCTCCTTCTAAATAGGCAAAGCTACTACCAGCTAAGCCACAGCGCTTAAAATTATAAAGGAATCTATGTAAATTAATCCATGTAGAGAAAACCAATAACCAGCGAAATGTGTGAACTTTCCGCGACGGGGCGATTCTGCGCTAGTAATTAATAGTAAAACTCCCTCAGAACAGAAGTGCTTCGTTAAGCTTAAGTGCACTGACGAGTTTTATCTTAAGCTTTGTAATTATAGGTATATCGCACATTATAACAAGACCTTAATATAATTAATTTCCATTTTGAACTACTTACAACCGACTTCAAAAAAAGAGGAGGTTTTCAATTCGACTGTATGTTTTTTTGGTTCCGTAGCCAAAATGGCAAAAACTGAACCCTTATAGTTTCGCCATGTCCGTCTGTCCGTCTGTCCGCAGTATAGCTCAGTGACCGTTAATACTAGAAATCTGACATTTGGTACAGGTATTAATCATGCCAACAAAGTGAACCAATAAAAACTACTTTTTTTTTTCGGGTACCCCCCCAACTGGGGAAGTGGGGATGATTTTTTTGCTGTATCCTACAATGGGAGTATCATTAAATAGGTTTCTTAAAAATAATAAGGGTCTTAAAAGATTTTTTCTAAAGTCAATATATTCAGAGATAATCACTCCAGAAGTCCAGAACAAAAAAAAATTGTGTCCCCTCCTCTTAGTTTAGATCCGTAGGTCCAAAAAATAAGAAAAAATCATGAATACTGGGCTTATACGATACTTTAAAATACCTAAAACTATTTTGAACATAATCGGCCCAGCTGTTTTTGAATAACTACGGAACCCTACACTGAGCATGAGCCCGACATGCTCTTGACCGGTTTTTTATGTTTTTTACCTCAGAACTCCCAACTGCGAGAATGGATTTTGAGGATTCTTTTTTTTGATTTGGGATTTTTGAGAGGATTCAAGTTTTTATGAAATAAAACTTTATCTTATCTTATCTTATCTAATTGAATTTGTTAGTTACGCGGTATTGCACTATCCCCGACGATATCGAGCTTTCCTAGGCACAAAATAAAGTCCTTATTTTTGGCTAGGAGATTAATGTTTTGAAGAATCGTTAGCCTAGATACCTTAATTGGGCAATAAATCTTGCAGCCGACAATAAAAATAGGTAGGCCGTTATTTTTTGCTGCTAGGTTTTGTAATACTTTTTACAAATCATTGTCTGTAATCAACTATGATCAGTAATGCAAGGATGTTTAAAACTTGGAGTTGAACTTATGTGTTCTTCATCACTATCATTTATTCGATTTTGTCGTTATTTTATTCGTGGGAAAACTTATTACGTTGTATTATTGCCACATTAAGATATATTATCTCTCTCATGACATGCCTGGGTGCTTAGACAAGTTGCCAATCGCTAACGCTTAATCGTCAATCGTAAGCGAAAGGTAGCTAACTGTCTTTGTCGCACTAATATGAAAGTTTGACAGAGAGGGACAACTACGATACGCTACCAAGCGCTAGCGATTGGCAACTTGGCTAAGCATCCAGTTTACCGTTGATTTTCAATTGTTTTACATTATTTTGCATGAGGTTTAAATAAGATTTATTGAAAAATAAAAATATACTTTAAAATGTATAGATTTCGTAATGCATGTCACATATTTTATTACATTGTGTCATTTAATTATGTTGTGTCACATTGTACCCAACCCAACTTTAAGATCAAATTATTTTACCCATGTTTGACTAAATGATTCTTTGAATCTATGATCACCAGCCTTTTCAATCCATTGCTGGCCATAGGCCTCTGTGTTACCTATGGATACATTAAGGTCCATAGTTCATCAGCACGCTGGGCAAGCGGGTTGGTGGTCGCAGTGTGTCCACTGCTGATGATGACGCATCATCGATCTTCTATTACCGAATGGTCAGTAACACTTTAATCCCTTTAAACTCTTAGAGTGCTCTTGGGTGAATATCTGATTTCAATCGCCTAATTTTGGCTGCATCATTTTTGCCGAAGTTTCTATTCTTTACAATGTCTTTATCATTGGAAGGAGGCACGGTACCTTATACAATTGACGAAACATAACGTTAAGACGTTTAGAAACTTCGGCAAAAATGATTCACCAAAATTAGGTAGTTGAAATGCTCAGATATTCACCTTCTTACGACATCCACGGGAAGAGTAGGGGTAGTGACAAATGTATACTGCCTCCATGCTTGTCCATAGCTTACCGAGTAACTTTACAAAATTGGCAAAAACGAAAAAAAAACATGGTCACAAAAAAATATGGTGTCGGTGTATATTGGTCGTGTTGTGACGGCAGCACAGACAACATAACCTCAAAACGTAGCATAGCCGGGCGACCCCCTCTGTCACGCATACGGTGAATTCACTCCATATTAGAGCCACGCCTCCATTGCTAACTTCAGTCTGCGGCCGGCGTTCGTGAGATAATTACGAAAGTTTTAACGTGATTTACGTCATGCAAAATGCATTACTGTTGCGTGAAATTGTGTGGCAAGAATACAAAAACATCTAGTGTGCAAAAAGATGGTATTTCGTTTCACAAGTGAGCAATTTTTTATAAATTTCAATTAAAATTAATAATAGTTTAAGCGTAAAATCTAGTGCACTCGTTGATGTCTTTTTACAAAGTCTCTTTCTAATACTTTGCACGAGGTATAACTCCCTCCTTGTCTAGCGTAACGAGCAGGTAGGCGGTCTGAACTAGGGATGACCGTAGAGTATGTTTGTTTACTATCGATAAGGTAACTAAAGATAAATTAAAATCTTTATTCTCAATCGTACCAAGCAACAGACTCTGCGGTGGAGTCTCCGTATCCGAACTAGTGATGTCTATGCCTGCAGTCTGTTTACTATCGATAAGATATTACGATTATATTCAATTATCCTCAAATAAATTCTGGTTTAGTGTAAAGTGTAGAAGTATAATTTTCAAAAATACTATTATGTTAAATAATATTGTGTATCTTCTCTAAATGCCCAAACGTGAAAGAAATGTGGATGAATGCTACAAAACGGTCACATGATTGGTTTCCTGCTCCTAGCAGTGTGATATGTTCTCGACACTTTAAGCCGGAATATTTCAAATTAATAAAAACGAATAATAGACGAACTTTATATACAACGTATTTTAATGGTAGTTTTTTGGTAACTTTGTAACTACGAGTTAATGATTGTACAAATAAAAGTATATTTTGTTAAATTGTTTTATTTATTGTCTCCGAAAAGATATATTGTGATTTGTGATATTAATATTTGACCGCAACTTTGTCTGCGTGGATGATGATGATAAAATAACTATCCTTTGTCCTTACCCGGGTCTTAAACTATCTCCATTCCAAATTTCATCTAAACCGGTTTAAATGTGAAGATGAAGACACAGCAGACAGACAGTACAAATATTTTTTTATATAAAATGCATTTCAAGCTTGCATCATAAGCTAGTATCATAATATATCTTCATCTGCGGGGATGATGATGATAATGATGAAAATGAATGAAATATCGTATGTCCTTTCCCGGGTCTTAAATAATCTCCATTCAAAATTTCATCTAAATTTGTTCAGTGATTTAAGCGTGTAGACTCAGTAAACTGACAGACATACTTTCGCATTTATGGTATGCATTAGTACGGATATGGATTTACGGTTTTGTCGGTAAGTCACTGACAAATATCGAATTGTGAAAGCGATAGACATTGTAACCATCGATACTTTTATCGACATTCGGAAATCACTAGCGACCGGCGGACATTTTTGTTATACACCTCATTGACCTTGAAACGACGAATCACAACACAGTTAGCTCATGTTACGCCGCCCGCACCTCAGCATTTTTGGCAGCATTGGTTTAAATGAAATAATTGTCTAAAGCTACGTCTTTAGGTTATGTTGTCTGTGGACGGCAGTTACAATAATTTTTTTTTTGTTATGTTGGCACAACAAAGTGGCTGAACTCCACCTGATCGTAAGTGAAAAGTAGAGCCCAAATCGCGGCGGCAACGAACAGGTGACAATCAGTAACCTGTTAGTTGCCACCGCCTTGCTGGCCCGCTAGATGCTTCTTCATTTATTTATTTTGTTACCACCTCAACTCCTCCTGCAGGTGTCGTAAAAGTTGAATAGGGGATTGAAGTGTCACTAGCCATTCTTTGATAAAAGATTGATGATGGGCAGCAGCGTCATCACAGTGGACACATTACTGCAATCGCCAATCCGCTTGCCCAGCGTGGCGATTATGGGTATTTACCTCCTAATGCGTCCATACGCATAGTTAATAGGAGAGCCCTTCGTCCAGCAGTCGAGTGTCATAGGCTGATGATGTGTTATGTACATATATATGTATTGGAAATGTGCCTTCACATACCACAGCTCGTGTTGTGAAATATTATGTCGGCCGGATGATTTATGTTGTTCGTGATTGGATGCCATATTTTATCGCATTGACATGTACTGTTTATTGCAAGCGTGTTGCTACTTGTTTTGTGTGTGTATGTATGTACTTACAGCCCATTCATTTGTATACTCCTATAAGCTAGCCAACCAGCTTTTCAGTAGAAAAGGGCGGCATGTGGTAGAAGTACCAGTGCATAAGATGTTAACAGAAAATATTTATTTGAATCACGATATTTTGCTCATATATAAATCTACATAAAGTATCGTCATGTGTTTGGAGGTATTTGTTAGTTTTGTTTAATAGTATTTACTTTATAGGGTGATAATATCCAAATTTCTCAAAATTAATTTTTTTTTAGTCAACGCCATTGCACGAGTAAGTGTCAGGTGCTTTTGCTAGCAGTCCCGATAGATGGCACCTCAGTACAAGTTTGAATGTCAAATATCGCACACCTAGATCAAAACAGTATTAACTCAAAATGAGTGTATTTTTTAATTTGAACTTTGTAGATCAGATCACGAATATACCCTTATCTAAAACACAGATAAATTTTGAGTTAGTGCTGTTTTGATCTAGGTGTGCGATATAGGGACTATGAAATGTTACTAACACCCAGTCCTATTGCTATATTTCCTTGATTAAAAAAGATGAAATTAACTCAAGCGAAAAAAACATACTGGAATATGGTCTCAGGTATCTTGGTATAGACAAACGCGTAGTTTTATAGCAAAAAAGCGTAAGATGGAAGTACTAGTACCCGACGCTATACTAATACTCGTCATCATAGCTTGAGTTGGTGACGAGTATTGGTACGATGAAAACATACAGACACCGATGACATAAAATCAACTATTAGAGCATTTAAACGATGATAAATGTACCTATGTGCCTTTAACGCTTCATATCCCAACTTTGGAATAATCAGCTTATATCTAATTGTTTGCTGAGATAAGATGGTACTTTATGAAGCATATTCACTTACAACATACTGAAGAAAAACCTGCCTTAATACAATTAAATCCCTATAACTATTGTTGGCAACACCAAGTCTCCCCTACCCGGCAAGGTTAATAAAAACCCTCTGAGTCCGTTGCTCGGGACATTTTGCCATCGGCTGCCATCGTGATCGTGTGAGCTATTTCGATATCGTTCCATATCTATTGTGATTTGTAAAACTGTGCGAATTTGTTCCTTTGTAATCTTTGTATGTAATAGAAACATCGAATAAATTATTGTGATTTGTTATTGAGTGTGGCTTTTGCTTTAAATCTATCCTTCTGTCCTTAAATCAGAAGTTGGATAAAGAACATTTTGTAGCCCACAATAAAAAGGAACAAATTCACATTTGATTTCTTTTATAGTGCTTTGCACTTCAAGTATATTTCTTGCGTTACTTACATTGGAAATTCGGTTATGTGCGTGTAATCTCTGAAAGCATTTCGTTGTAGTGTGTGTTAAGTTTTCGTTACAATTTTTGCTAATTGCGGTAGTTTGTGTTTTCTAATCTTGGCAAATTAAAACCCGACTTAGTGTTTCTCGTTGCGTGTTATCTAGTACGCTTTTTTGTTGATTGATTGTTTGAGGTGCGTTCTTGATTTATTTACATCAAGGTTGATCTTTGCAACGTTAACGAAAGTTACGGAATGCCGCGCAGTAGGTCGCGTATTCGCGGTTCGGATGCGGGTAGCAGTTCACGAAATGGCTCACGTGTTCGTTCGCGGCACCGATTGCAATCTGTTTCGCGGGATCGTAATTCTCCGTGTACTAGACCTTCTAGATCTCGTTACCGTCGCGATTCCTCACGTTACCGGTCAAGAAGTGCGCATCGTAGTAAAACTGCATCGTCTGATCGGTATTCGCGTAGTCGTTCGCCAAGCAAACATTATAATAGGCTTCCAAGTCGTCCACGTACTGACCAACGTAGCGGAAGCAGTTTTCGTGCGCGTACGCGTAGGCGTAAACGTTCTGAAAGTACTACACCTCGGCAACGTTATAGAGAACGTGTTTCAAAAAGGTCTCATACTCGCGTGGATGTCGACCCTCCCTCAGTAGTCAATAATTCTAATATGGATGGTTCGTTTACACCTCCTCTGCCACGTGATAGTGCGAATGTGCCAAATCAATCTAGTGTGGATCGCGATACAACGAAAGAATCGTCTGCGGTACTGTCCGGGGCGTCTGAAATTGCACAAGCTTTGGTAGAAGCAATCAAGTGCGCGCAACCTACGAGATCACATAAATATTTCGTTTCCAATTTCGATCCAACGATCCATAATATTAATTCTTGGTGCGAAGAAGTAGAACGCGCACGGGAAGCAAACGACTGGAGCGATTACGAATGTCTGTCTCGCGTTGCTGGGTGTCTAAAAGGTGATGCAAAGGTGTGGATAACGGAGTGGGTAACGAATGACCGCACGTGGTCCAACTTTAAGACCGAATTTGTACCCTTGTGTCCCACTACGCTAGATTACGCAAATATTTTATTTAACGCGATGAAAACCACTTTGGATTCTTACTCGACTTACGCAGAATACGCGCGTCGTACTCTATTAAGATTAAAGGTAGTACAGGGTCTGAGCGATGAATTAAGGACGCATATCGTCATCCGGGGAATAGCATCCTTGACTGCGGACAAATTAGTTTCATTTCTGTCGATTTATGTCAAACCTAGCCGTAACAAGAATGGTAATCAACGTCAAAATTCTTCCGCCGCGAATAACAAACGACCTCAAAATGTAGGTAATCGTAATGATCCAAAATGCTACACTTGTAGTCAAAGAGGACATTTAAGTCGTAATTGTTCCAAAAAGCCTTCTCAGTCCTCAAGCTCTGCTCCACCTCCGAAACCTGATAGTCAAGCTAACAAAAGTAATTGCGCTTTCTGTAAAAAACCCGGACACATCGAAAGTAGCTGCTTCGCAAAGGCACGGTCCGAGTCGCGTAATCAAAGGAATGTCAATTTGTGTTCTGAACGGTCTCTGCCTAATAACGACATTACAACGGCTGTAGTTCAGGGAATTCCAATGGATGTTCTCATTGACAGTGGTGCTATAAACGTTTCTCTCATTTCGACATCTGCCCTAAAGCACCTTCCGTGTCAAACCAAGCGTAGGCATTACTCGTTAAAAGGTCTAAGCAAAGAAGACATTGACTCCGATTCTTATGTAACTGTGACTTTAGAGTTCCCTGAGATTTCTATAGAAGCTGATTTGGTAGTTGTGCCTTTTTGTTACATGAGTACTCCAGTCATAGTCGGTACAGATATCCTCAATCGCGATGGCATTACGTATACTAGAACAAAGCATAAACAATGTTTAACCCGTAGTCCCGAATCTTCAACTTCGGTCCAAACCGTTGAAGTCGTCAACGGTGTCGAGATAAAAACCCCCCTTCAAGGTGATGAACGAGAGTCTTTAATGAACGTAGTTAAGCAATTCTCACCTTTTCTCATATCTGGTACTGCGGCATCTACGGTTAAAACTGGTCAGATGGAAATTAAGCTCACTAGCTCATCTCCAATCGTGTATAGGCCATATAAACTTTCATACCAAGAAAAATTAAAAGTCCGTCAAATCACTGACGATCTATTGGAGAAGGGCATAATCAGACGTTCCAAATCACCATACGCGAGCCCGGTCCTATTAGTTAAGAAGCGCGACTGCGAGAAAGATAGACTTTGCGTAGACTATCGCGCTTTAAACAAAGTTACTGAGAAAGAAAGGTATCCACTCCCTTTGATCGATGATCATGTCGACCGTTTGGGCAATTTTAAATACTTCACCAGCCTTGACATGGCCACTGGGTTTCATCAGATCCCGATAAAAGAGGACTGTATCCACCTCACCGGATTCGTAACCCCGGAAGATCATTTCGAGTACCTAAAAATGCCATTCGGGCTGGCCAATGCTCCGGTTGTATACCAACGGATTATAAATGACGTTCTCCGTAGCTTCATAGATGCCGGGAATGTATTAGTTTACATTGATGACGTGCTCCTTCTGAGCAACTCTGTTGCAGAGGGTATAGAGCTGTTACGAAACGTCTTCCAAACACTCACTCAGGCGGGTTTTTCTATCAATCTTAGAAAATGCTCTTTCCTCACCACCGAAGTTGAATACTTGGGTAGATTAGTGAGCCAAGGTCAGGTGAGGCCGAGTCCTCGAAAAGTAGACGCTCTCGCTAAATCTTCACCCCCGCAGAATGTGAAGCAGGTCCGTCAGTTTCTTGGCCTTGCTGGATACTTCCGCAGGTACATAGAGGGCTACTCAACTAAAGTTGCCTGCATCGCCCAGCTGACCAGAAAGGGTGAAAAATTCACTTGGGGGCCACAACAAGAGCAAGCGCGTCAAGAGGTAATACAACGCCTTACTACAGAACCAGTTCTGGCAGTTTTTGATCCCCTACTCCCCACGGAGGTCCACACAGATGCGAGCAGTGCTGGATATGGAGCGGTTCTACTGCAAACTCACGCTGATGGTAAAAAGCACGTGATCTCTTACTTCAGCAAAGTGACACAGGGCGCTGAGAGTAAGTACCACTCTTATGAGCTGGAGACTCTAGCTGTAGTGAAAGCTCTCCAACACTTTCGGCACTATCTTATAGGCCTCCACTTCGTGATAGTGACGGACTGCAACGCCCTTAAGGCCACAGAACGTAAGAAGGACCTACTGCCTCGAGTTGCTCGGTGGTGGATGTACCTCCAAGACTTCAACTTTACCATCGAGTACAGAAAGGGAGTATTGATGCCTCATGCCGATTATTTAAGTCGTAATCCGCCAGTGCTCGAGGTAAACCATATCACCAGGCCACAAAACTGGGCTCAGATAGCTCAATCTGCGGACGTTGAGATTCAAGAACTTTTGCAAAAGCTGCAGGAAGGAAACTTGGACTCTAGCCGATACATTGCTAAGAACGACCTTTTGTACTACCGCTACACTGCTGAAGGCGAAGAACCTAGACTACTTTGGTACATTCCCAAGGGTCACCGGCTAAGTCTTCTTAGGGTGTTTCATGATGAGCATGAACATATCGGAGCCAACAAGGTACTGGATCTCATCCTGAAACATTTTTGGTTTCCTGGGCTACGACAGTTCGTCACCAAGTACATTGCGCACTGTCTGGTATGTATCTCTAATAAAAGAGTTCCTCGAGCCCCCCTGCAAAACATAACTTCATGGGGTAAGCCCGAAATGCCGTTTAACACCGTGCACGTTGACGTCCTGGGACCACTGCCAGTATCCGAAGGTTTTAAATACGTGCTGCTATTGGTGGATGCTTTTACAAAGTTCTGCTTGTTATACCCCAGGCAACGCCAGGACACGCCAGAATTGAAGCGTGTCATTACTAACGCCGTGGGATTGTTCGGTGTGCCAAATCTCATGGTAACTGACAAGGGTCGCATGTTCGAAACAAAGCAAAAGAATTTGTAACCATGATAAATGATCTCGGCTGCGACTTACATCACATAACTCCTGAGATGCACCACGCAAACGGACAGGTCGAACGGTACGTACGCACTGTCCTGAACATGATTCGCATCGAGGCAAATCATCGGCACACTACTTGGTCGAGCGCACTGTGGAAGCTTCAATTGGTTTTGAACATAACCAAGCAGAAAACTACTCAAGCATCAGCGCTTAAGCTTTTGATAGGCACCGATGCAACTACGCCTTTGATTCGAGCTCTGGTCCGTGATATTGCCGTCGAAAGCGGAAGCCCCAACCGAGATGCCATGCGAGAGGTATCGAGAAACAGAGCCCGCCAGCTCTTGAGCGAGAATCAGGTTAGCCAAGACAATCGTGCTAATAAAAATAGACGCCCTCCACGAGAGTTCCAACTTGACGATCTTGTTTTCGTAATGAAACATTCTCAGTCTACAGGAAAACTTGATACGGGCATGAGGGGGCCTTATAAAGTGTTGGATATCTTGCCAAGCGGACGCTACGGGCTGAAACTACTCAGTGGCAGCCGAGGGAAGAAAACTCAAGCTGCATCACAATACATGGTGCCTTGGCGTGGCGAGTGGTGCCCCGAGACCTGTGCTGCATTTTTTGGTGGTAAGTCAGGCACAATGTTTGTCATTGTACGTGTCTTGTTCAGTGAGGCGTTCGTCGCCCGCTAACCATGCGTTCGTCGCCCGCTAGCCATGCGTTCGTCGCCCGCTAGCTATGCGTTTGTCGCCTACTGATCATGCGTTCGTCGCCTACTGATCATGCGTTTGTCGCCTACGGATCTGATCATGCGTTTGTCGCAAACTGATCGTGCGTTCGTCGCCTACTGACCATGCGTTGGTCGCTGGTCAAGCTCGTTTGTCGAGCCAGCCGTTCGTCGGAGTACCCGAACAAGTACACGGTAATTCGTTCGAGAATACTACAGGTATGTACAGACTTGATGTATGTCGTGGTCTTACCTGTGGGCCCCGTGCCGGGTGTTCGTCATCCAACGGCCGTAAGAGTGTTACGGTCGTGGCTGCGTGTTCGTCACCATCAAACTCGTAGGTCGAGTTACGCATTCGTCGGATAAGTATGCAGTGTAATCTGATTGCATTAAGTCTTCGTATTGTAGCTGCTCTTAAGTCTCTTCAGTGGTACCGTGAACCCTAACAGGGCAGTATTTTCTTTACTATAATTTTATAGCTACGCCAGTCTCATGCATGGCACATTAACTGCACTCTGATTTACTTAAATTCAGCCTTTTATTATTCCATGCCTAAATTTTGCTTAAATTTGATGGTTGTGTACGTACTATGTGGTGTGACCCAAAAGAGTCTGATTTTATTCGAAATAAAAACTACTTTTCTTAAATAGTAAAACATTTTATTAATTAACAGAATCTTAAAGTAATGTACAAATGATTGGGTTACATGTTAAGCTGTATTTTCACTATTGTTCTCTCCAATTTCAGTTGATGACACTGATGATGATTGCACCACCGTTGAAGTTCCGACCGACTTCGCCCCTGAAGCCGGTACCAGCAGCTCTGATCCAGCCGCTGACTTAACGTTAAGCACGTTGGACCACACCATGAGCCAAGTGCCCGCCTCTCAGCCATCTATTGCGGGTACAGCTGGCACCGACGATATAACCTCTGAGGTCGTGGACGGCCTCTAGTCAGGAGAAGCCGTGTTGGCAACACCAAGTCTCCCCTACCCGGCAAGGTTAATAAAAACCCTCTGAGTCCGTTGCTCGGGACATTTTGCCATCGGCTGCCATCGTGATCGTGTGAGCTATTTCGATATCGTTCCATATCTATTGTGATTTGTAAAACTGTGCGAATTTGTTCCTTTGTAATCTTTGTATGTAATAGAAACATCGAATAAATTATTGTGATTTGTTATTGAGTGTGGCTTTTGCTTTAAATCTATCCTTCTGTCCTTAAACTATTAATTCAAAATTCACTGGCGCACGCAAATTGTTTGCTGAGATCGCGAAACGTCCGGTTGACGTAACTAAAGACCGAAGAGCTGGCGACTTCCTCGCACAACGCATCAGTATTGCGATACAGCGAGGAAATGCCGCCAGCATCCTCGGTACAATGCCACAAGGGCCAATCTTAGATATAGGTTAGGTTAAGTAGATTAGTTGGATATACACGGTGGAATTTAATCGGTGAACAGGAACCCATTTTTCTAACTCAGTAATCGATGGCGGTCACGTTTATG
>JALPQI010025512.1:0-12392 GCA_025490895.1 Thaumatotibia leucotreta
AGGAGGTTAATAAGGCCCGCACAATATTTTATTAACTCTGCATCAATGAACAGATAATAACTGTTTAATAGCCAACGATTTATCTCCCGCTAACAACAATACAAACCCCCCTCTAACACAATAATATAAGCGAACCAAAACCTTAATACGTCGAGATAAGGTTGCACCTAATTTTGAATATCGGTAAAGTTACCGTGGTATTATTCTAAGAGTCATATCATAGTCATATTTGAATCGCATTCCATGATTCGGCAGTTTTGTTCGGAGTAAAGAAGGACCACCAATGAGCGGTTAAAAACGTATAGTGATGTCCATGTATCGATTTATAATTATCGTTCAATTAGGTATAAATCTACTACTATCGCTTGTGGCCTAGCGGTAAAACGCACGGCTGCTACGTAGTGGTCGTGAGTTCGATCCCCTACTCGTACCAATGAGTTTATCAAAAACTTATGTACGAAATATTATTTAATATTCACAAGTGCTTTACGGTGCAGGAAAACATCGTGAGGAAACCTGTATAGCATACGCCTGCGAAGAAATTTAAGTGTGTATGTGAAGTCCCCAACATGTACCAGGCCAGCGTTGGGACCACGCGAAATAGGCACGTATGATATCGAGTTGCGGAAAAAGATGGCCAGAAAAACAACAACAACAATAACACAACTACTATCGCTTGACGAGTAGGTAGGTGTAAACCTCTTCTTCATTAAGTTTAAGGTAGGTTCCACATTAAACAACGGAAGAACAGCGTTGGCGTTGCCAGCTTTATGCTGAGTTGTACTTAGCCTTTTTGTAACTCATGGTGATCGTTCTTTTATCGTCCGTTTTTATATCGTGTCATTGAGTTTGTTATAAATAATTTGCTTGTTTAAATGATTTTCTTTCGAATTGATAAATTTGAAATATCCAGAATGTACCCTTAGTTTTACACATCCCAAAAAAAGTAACACAGCTCTCGCATCCATACACTTGCAACAAAACACACAGTATTTTGTATTAGGTTAATTTCGACATCCGATCGTTGATTACAAACGAGAATTTTAATGTGATTAAAAGTCAAGATGATTCTCATTTGATTTTCGTAGTTTTTCGAACTTATTTATCATTCTTAATCTCCAGAATATTATTTATATCGATATATCGATATTTTTACTACCTACCATCACTAGCTAACACTAAAAAGCGATCCCGATGCACAATCAGCACACATTGATTCCTTTATGCCGCGAAGTGATTTATTGAGCGTCTCTGTCAACACCGCTGGCACTTTACACCGCGGTGAATACTTCATTTGATCCGGATTTTTATCGATAATTGTAATAAAACGATGTGTGCGTCTCTAATTTTGGATTGATAGTTTGGTGAAAGATGTTGGAGAGGAGGTATTAGAGATAGTTGGTAAATTTTTAACAATAACAGGACATTTAGGAACATAGGACATCATTTACCGTGGGACTTGGCGATTTGTAGGAGATGTCCCAAGATGTTAAGATTATTAGATTTTTTTCATTATCTGTTCTTAATCTTCAATTTTCAATCAATTCAAAATACAGACGGTTAGGTTTTAATGTAAAAATACATCTGCCAACGAGTTTCACTATATATATCAACGACATCAAATACCTTGGAAAGTTAACCATATTTGTTTACACTTTTTTGTTATATAGAGACGAAAAGTATACTTCAACTCTTCCCGTGGGTGTCTCAAAGGGCGACTAAGGGATACTGACCGGATGAAGTGTCACTAACCGAGCTGCAGCGTCATCATACTGGACATTTTACTGCGATTGCCAATTCGAATTTACCACCTAATTCTTCCGTACGCATAGGTAATTGGATGCCCATGTTCAGCAGGGGACTGAGATAGGCTGAAGTTGATGAAAGAGACAAAAAGTTTTTTCATCTTAATTGTGATTGTGACTTATGATATTATTTATTATAGTAAGTTATAGAAAAATTCTGGAATGTCTCGGAGCCATATATTTTTCGCCACACTGCTCGTAAACACGCTGTTTGTCCTTCAATTTCAGAGCGCAAAACTGTGTTTTAATCTCTAGAGGTTAAAGTAATTTTTTTTTAATCTTCTAGGTAGACTAAAGCAATAACTTATACGGCCTGAGAGTGCAATAAGCTTTTTGACGTTTGAACTAGACAGTACGTTCGAAAACTCAATAGTTTCAAACAGATTCATATACCTGAACCTTTAATAATATTATATTCAATATGCTAAAATCCAAATTAAATACCACATTTTGTTGTAAAAGGCTTTTAATTAAAAGTTCTAAAAATACGACAAATAAAAACAATAGGAAAATAAAAGTGTTGACCCTATGCAAATTTCAGAACGCATCCGAATATTTTTTTTCTTTTTAAATCTAACCAAGTTCGGTCGTATTTTGTTTTCTTTCACTCTTAATTTTCAAGTTTTCGGATAATTGCGAGATGCGAAAGTGGGATAATTCCGAAAATCACAGAAAAATCGCCAATAACTACATGAGTCTCATTTTGGAATTATCCTGAATTTTTAAGCATTGCCACGCCAAGATAAATATTTGAGGTTATTGTTTTATTATTTGTTGATTTGTTTATTTTTGGAAATTGAGGACTTGCAAATAAATACCTTCTAATTTGCTATGTTTGAGTTTTATTTCGCATGTTTCCTCGCTTTAGTGTGGTGTAAAATGTTGTGTTTCACTCGGCAGCAAAGTTTGTTCAACTCTCGTGCCTTAAAACCCTCGCATCGCTCAAGATTCCATTTTATGAACCTTTCTAAAGATAAAAATGAAAAATTCTGGAATCTTTTGCTTGCTCGGGTTTCAATATTTGCACGAGAGTTAAACAATCACTTTGCTCCCTAGTAAAACAAATAACTATTATCTGGATATTGTAAAATGCATTTAAAAATACTTGCATGCATTATTAAACGGTTGACACCTTTCATAAACAATCGTAATTACAATCATAAAGTTATCTCTTGGACCGACATGGCCACTTCTCACTAACTTAATTTTCCAAAAATTCTCATTAACTTAATAAAAAACAAAAACTACATAAAAATTTCTACTGAAGTTACTCTGTGCTTCGAGTGCGATGAAGAGACCAATTTACGTAAACAAATGAACACTCATTAATAGCTTTTTTAATTGCTATTAAAGATAGGAAATATTCAATGTTTTCTGCTGGAGCTAGACAACTGAGCTCTCAGCCTAACTGATGGAAAGCGGGAACTAAGGCCGATGGACATAGTGACAAAAAAATCGCCTATGCGCTGCCTATCCTGAGGACTTAGATGGATTGCCTCTCTGCCAGTAATTACACCGGCTATTTGACCCCCAAACCGGAACACAGTAGGTACCTACTAACTATTTAGCGGCAGGTTAACGGGTAAGATGGTGGTAGCTATCCGGGCGGACCCTGCATGAGGTCGTACCACCAGCAAAATATATAATCAAAATATATACTTAAATGAAATATTTCTTTTCTTGACCACTATCAATCCTGTTACTCATATCCATGCCACCTCACGCGTCACGTGACCGCTCGTTAAGTGTATTTAGTAACAAATGACTGTCGGTCCGTCTGTGCTGATTGTGATATTATAAACTGAATAATGTGGCACAATAAAACGACGGCCAAGCACGAGTCGTACCTACTCGTTGCAGGTTTTATGAGGGTCAATTGCAAAAAAAAATATTATCTATGAAGCAACGGCTAATTTGAAAGAGAAATTATAAAAAATCTCCTACTTTACCAAATTGGAAAATGATACTGAAAAATCCCCCAAATGGAGAATAACCAATAAAATGTCACCTTGCCTTGTATGTGGTACTTATAGGTAGGTACCCACTCCGTCCAACAACTTTTGGCTGTCGAAAAAGCGACAAAAAATAGGTTCATTTTACTGACCGGTATTAATAAAAATTGTGTCTGTGTCTTTTTATACTGCCAAAGGTTGTTCGACATAATTTAATTTACTACTAGACTAAAACTATGACGTAAAATTTTGTTTTCGTTAGTGTTTTTAACTACTTACATTTTTCATGTTTTTCAAATTCAATTCTCAGTTATGTAAGGTACGTTGATACTCCAAAGGCTTTCTAAATGGAGAAAGTTTAGACAAAAAGTAGTCCTACTCAAAAAACCGTTTCATCTTATCCCAACGCACCTATATCCTTAGAGCAGGGAACCCTAAAAAGGTCCTTTTTGACGGTGCTTGCGTCACAAAATATAGTTTTTATAATAAAGAATTCCTCATACGTAGTACAATCATTTGCCACTAGTTCAAGTGATTTGATTTTATTCATAATTTTGGGCGGTCTTCTTTTAACCGTTCCATTCGATAAAGAATCAATTACGTTTTTTGTACGTGAAGCCAATTATAAATTTAATAGCCGTATTGAATATGTGTGAACTTATTAGAAATATTGTTGATTATTTTCTTTATCTTGTAAGAGCAATGCTTGATCTTATAAGAAAATTAAATTTTTAATATAGTTCGGGAAATATTATTTGACCGACTCTTGTCTTACTTACGACCTTTTGTTTTGCATCATTAACAATAGAAAAGCGCTAGACTGCTGATTGTCTAGTAAGTGTTAACGCAAAACAAAAGGTCGTAAGTAAGGTAACAGTCAGTCAAATAATATTTCCCGAACTATACAGATGTTGCGTTTTTAGAGCTCTAGTGTGGGAAGCGTGTGATTTTACGTGAAGTCCAAAACTTCGGAGGGCCATCTGCACTAAAAAACGTCGTACGAGACACGTGCAAACATTTTATGTTTTTCGCTCTTGTGTCGTAATGGACTATTAAGTGCTTTACAGATACCGCCACAAAATTTCCTTAAATACAAACCGCTACTCCTAAACTTACATAAAAAAATTGATAATGCAGGTGTTGTATGTACATCAAAAATATACGAGTATTCACATCATACAAAAATAATAGTGGTACAGGCCATTGTTAAAATTTACTAAAATATGCACCCCTTTTCAGTTGCTTGACTAGTTTCAAATATACGCCAATCAAAAAATGAAATGTTGTCAATTATCCGTACAGACAGAAGCTGTACCTAACTACCGTTGCCATTTGTCTACTACATTAATCATACGATGGCTACGAGTACACACTTTCACCGACGGCTGTCAATTAGCACTGCATTGTTTAATCCTCTGCGGTTCTTATTGCAACACGCAAACCAGTGCCAATTTGATATTTAAACCCCTTTTGCACGATCTTTCCCATTATCAGCCTCTCAGTCTACTGTTGGACGTAGGCCTCTCCTATTATCTGCGTATTACGATACCTCCTAGGGAAGAAAACATTCTGTTATATTTCCTCATAAACTTCCTTCATCATAATACCGTTTATTCGATGTAATGGACCAACGCCACTTGCACTGAAACAGCCCCACACCATAAGAGAGCCGCCGCCGTGCTTGACTGTAGGGAGCTGGAAACCAAACCAGTGCCAATTTGATATTTAAACCCCTTTTACACGATCTTTCCCATTATCAGCCTCTCAGTCTACTGCTAGACGTAGGCCTCTCCTATTATCTGCGTATTAAGATACCTCCTAGGGAAGAAAACATTCTGTAATATTTCCTCATAAACTTCCTTCGTCATAATGCCGTTTATTCGATGTAATGGACCAACGCCACTTGCACTGAAACAGCCCCACACCATAAGAGAGCCGCCGCCGTGCTTGACTGTAGGGAGCTGGAAACCAAACCAGTGCCAATTTGATATTTAAACCCCTTTTGCACGATCTATTTCATTATCAGCCTCTCTCAGTCTAATGCTGGACGTAGGCCTCTCCTATTATCTGCGTATGGACGCATTTGCATACCTCCTAATGCCCATTAATCGCCAAGCGTCGTCAATCTTCTATCAAAGAATAGTCAGTGACACTTCAATCTCTTAGTTGACTCTTACAACATCAACGGGAAGAGATGTGGTGGTGACAAGTGTATTCTTACTACTGCCACGGCCGTGAAGCTTAAGCTAGGTAAGTTTATATTACAGTTATTTATTTAATTATGAACTTTTCAGGACGTCCAAACACAATGTACAACAACCAATTACCATGCATACCAAGAGTAAACAAAGCTTAGATATCCACAACGCTATGGTTTAAATTTGACTGCACAATTCAAAAGGAGGGATTTAATAATAAAGGAGAGATAAAGGATTAACTGGTTAGGTTCCTACATTTATAAATCCCCTATTTGCAAGTCGACCTAAGTTTATCCTAGATCTTTAGCGGGCCAGTAAGGCGGTGGCAACTGACAGGTTACTGCTGGTCTCCTGTTCGTTGCGGCCGCGATTTGGGCTCTACTTTTCACTTACGATCAGGTGGAGTGGAGCCACTTTGTTGTGCCAACATTAAAAAAACGGAGTTATTTGTGCGGTTATGTGTGTCTTCAGATGGTAGTTACATTTTATTAAAGAATTAAAGTCCTGTAGTAAATTTCGTAAATCTTCTCTTTCACTCCAATTAAAGCGTAACCAGAAGGATAGAGACAGCTGTTAGACTTACGATGGACGTTCACAGCAGACCTCGAACTTGAAGACCAATTTGTAATGGTTTGCCAGCAGTGAGACAATGTATGCAATCATTTTCTGGGTGGTCTACGTGAAGCGAGAAGAATTCTGTTCTAGTGTTTTGCAGCACATTCAAAAGTTGCGGTGGCCAGTAAAAAAGTTCTAATCAGGATTGTCTTTTAACGATTTGCTCTGGTTATTAATATCAAGCAATAGGACGCCAACTGAAGAGGCAGCAGAAAGGATAAATTTCTCATAAAACTGCTTTCAAATTTTTCTTCCGTGGTTTGTAGCCTATAGAATAATTTTTAATGCCTATTTACTATAACGCATATCTCTGATGGTTTTGCATTTTATGATACTTACCTACGTGTATTTTGAAAGCGCTGGAGCTTAATAAAGATAAAGGGTCAGATTTACCATGTAGGCTATCGAAGCTAACACAGGACAGGGGAGTTAAAACATATTAACATTTTGTACATGTAGGCTCATGTCTTAGAATCATACTTTTGCAATAGAATAATGCGGCAAAATTATGAAATGTTACCGCCAAATTGACGCCGCGGCGGCGGCGCGGTGATCACATAAGATATAAATTTCGTGCCGTGTTTTTACTGCCAACTGCCAAGTTGGATTTCTATATTTCATAATTGTCTTTTCTTTATAACTTACCAAACTTCAGAATGATTTGTACGATTGCGTTCGAACCAAAGCAGTTTACAGATCAATTGTCTTGAAATAAACCTAGCCTAGATTTATCCGCCTAGACCCGTAAGCCATGGCCGCAGTAGCCCGTAACGGTCGCTCCCACGTTGTCGACGTAATTGCCATTATTTACGGCGATATACTTAATTGTTCTCCCACTTTTTACTGACGCCATTACCGTCTGTCTTAAAAGGCGATATTCTTCTAATCAGTCATCCATTATTGTATGGACTTAAGGCGTGGAGGTCGGGAAAATCATTTTATAGGAGTACCTTACTTTTTGTAGGTTTCTGGAGATCTGGAAACGATTTGAAAAATACACTATAGAGCATGTAAAACCAAGGTTACTGTGATTATTATAGAACTACATAGATTTTACTATAACTGTAGATTCCTAGTTCCAAATTATCATCCAATCCGACTATTATCGCCGCTTATTGAAAACACATTACTATTAAATTCATTTTTGCTTCATTTTTGTTTTATTCTCTTTTTATTTATTAAATATAAATTTAATACTCTTAGTTCATGTTAAATATAACATATTTTTTGAATAAATTTTGCATTTTCTGTGAGCAAGGAAAGTCTTCAATATGGTGGGTTAAAGTCAAAGCGTTAATTCTCTGGTGCAGCTGTGGTATGGTTTCTTCCCGAATTTTAATGCATGCATGGACATTTTTCATATGAAAATTCATCATTCGGGTATTTCTCATTTAGATTTGGACGTAGTTACACAATAACGTTCCAACCCACGTGAGTTTGACTTAAAAATTGATGACTTTGGCAGTTGACAGAAAGTTTATATTTTAATGACACGTCCATTTGTGAGTTGTCACAGCCAAGTACCTACAAAAAGTAAACGTTACCTAAACTTATTTTTCTATATTTTTATACAAATAATATGGAATATTATCGAACCGGGTTACTTACGTATTTAAGTCGATGATTCTAGATTAATATGTTTGAGTCTCACGTTAGTTATAATTCTAGAAATAATATGAATAGGTAATAGAAAGCTCGACGCAGGGGCCACTTCACGAATAAATACTAAAATGTTGGACTTCTTGGAAACCCTTAACTTTTGAACATGGTCGTGACACACCAGTCAAACTAAATAAGACACCCGTTATCATTAGGCATTATCAAGGTCGTTGATAAAGCCAGTCGCCTTAAGCGAGAATAACTTTGTTGCGTCTACTCCGGATAAACAAACAGGGCGTTCTCGGTATCTTCATAATATATTTCCATGTAATTGACTTGTTGGTAATCATTAGCATGGGCGGTGGTATTTCGCCTTTTCTGGTTGGTAAAAACGATCGCATACGATTAACTTAATTCATGTTCTGAAGAGACGCACTATAAAAAAGGAATTTTAATCGTTGTGGGACAAATGCCAGTGTCTGTCATACACTTTTTTGACATTCAAAAATTTTATATTATGTATAAGAGTTTTAACTTTAAAAATAATAAATATTGTAGTGCCTTCTTGCTTAAATCGACCCAGTTCCACAATAAGCTCAAATAAGGCTTGTTTTGAAGGATTATATACAGAGTGCTCGCGAGCATTCCAAAAGATTTTAATGCTGAATTCCTGACCGTATTTAGAGTATTTAATGTCATATAAAATTTCCTGGATTCGGTTTGGTTTCAGAGATAATCAACCTTTTTTCGAAATAAGTTTTTCGACATAACTCGTCACAAAACTTCTTTTTGATTACAATGCTACCACAATGTGTTTTAATATTACCACACCTTCTGCCTGGCAATCAAAAAATAAGAATAGACTTGACGAAATAATTAATATAACTGTCCCCAAAAAATTTTAAAATAAATAATTTTAAATATTGTTGTTATGATAAAAAGTACTGGAAATGTTAAACAGTATTCATAAAGTCAAAAAAAAAGAGAAAAAATATATTTTTTGGCGGTATTTGACATCAGGTCTCATAATAATATTTGTTTATTTTGATGTCTAGAAAGCATAGTTAAAATTTTTTGAAACCTAGTTAAAATTGCGAGCACAAGCTTTTGCAACAAAAGTCACAAAAGCTTAAGAAATGATTTAATTACAACTATTAGTGATTCTCACATTCCTCAGTACACGGAAACGGTAGTTGATAAAAACTGCAATAGTAACTACTACACATTCACTTCACACTAATTTAATCAGTTGTTCATACTTAGGGCAGTTGTCCATTGAGTGTGCGTAGATATATTTTTTTATAAAAACCGGCCAAGGGCATGTTGGGCCATGCTCACTATAGGGTTCCGTAGTTATTCAAAAACGTTTGGCCTAATTATGTTTGGAATAGTTTCATTTTAAACTATTCTATAAGCTCACTATTCATGATAATCATGATGTTTTCAAATTTTTTTGAACCCATGGATCAAAAAATACAGAGAACATTTTTTTATTATTCTGGAGCGGTTTTCTCCCTTATGAAATATTACCCTTATAGAAAGTTACAAATTGGTAACTTGGTCACTACCAATCAACTTACCGTCTTGGTAGTGACCAAGATAGGCTACAAAGGATGAGTATAGAGAAGAGTATTCCGGGTCAAATAGCACAATGTCCAATTTAGGAACAACATACATACGTGCTCATTACATATGTGTATCTAAGATTTTTTGCAAAAAATCGTACTAATTTTAAAACAGCTTGTACAAACACACCCTTATAAGGATTTTGATCCAGAGCTTCCAGGTTTGTAGGTAAACAACATTTTCATTAGAAAATTTGCATGGGAAGCTTTTAAAAGCATCGCCTCGCTTAGCTCAATGGATGAGTGGCTTCGATAAGATTTTTATCGCATTGTGGATTGATTAATGGAGCACTTGAGAAACGATTACGTAAACGCGAGCCTCCTAATTATAGTGGAAACTTGCCTTTTTGCAATTATTGCACTTATTAGAGGTGTGCGCCACGCCGGCGCGGCGGCGCCGCGCCGCGGGACCCACGCCGCCGCCGCCGCCGACGTTTTCAAAATCCACGCCGCGGCAAAAATTTTGCGGAAAAAATCATTTAAATTACGCGCCACGCTGATCATATTGGCATTAAACAACAATATGCTTGCGAATATCGACAAGCGGTTCCCTCTGACCGAAATGCCACTTCTGGACTACAGATTTTCAGGCCTAAAGGAGATTGATACGTACCTACGAAAAAAACACACTACTCGAGTAGAATTGTTCCCAATTTTACAGATTTCTTTTACAGAATTCCATTATATTGTATTCTTCACATCGTCGATCCCACAGTGTCTGAAGACAAAACACTTCAATACGTGCGTAATGCGTTCCACCAGTCGTTACGTACGGAGCCGAAACGTGGACACTGACGGTACGGCTGGTCCACAAGTTCAAGGTCGCTCAGCGAGCTATGGAAAGGGCTATGCCGAATCAGGTCGGGTTGAATCAGAAATGAGGTTATCCGGTAGAGAACCAAAGTGATCGACATAGCCCACCGTGTTAGCAAGTTGAAGTGGCAGTGGGCTGGCCGTATTAGCTGTAAACCCGACAACTATTGGGGTAAACGAGTTCTTGAGTGGAGACCGCGTCTCGGCAAGCGTAGTGTAAGACGCCCTCAGGCAAGGTGAATGGACGATTTGCGTAGGATGGCCGGCAGGAGCTGGATGCGACCAAAACGGTGGCGTGAAATTGGGGAGACCTATATCCAGCAGTGGACTGCAATAGGCTGATGATGATGGTGGATGTTTTTTCATTATCTACGTTAGACCACCATAGAATGACTGTCTATTAACTGATTCTATTAATTTAAGCGTTTGCCATGGATGATTTTGTGCTTCTTGAATACGATATTTTTGAGGAAAACGGAGATGTAAGCTAAAAAAATTGGCATTTGAAAAAGGTCATTGGGCGTTTTTAACCCACTTTATGATTTTTAGCGTACAGAGACCAAACTAGCTTTAAAATAAATAATTAAATCTCACTTTTCTAAATATGTAATTTCTCCGTATGTATCAACTGGGAAAAAAATTATTCGACTTTTTGTATCCGAAATAGTCTTTTTAATGTTTTTACTTTCAGCATTGTATAATTGCGTAAACGGTTGTGACCTACTGGTCGTAATGGGTAGCCGATGTTGGTCCTTCAATCTGGAAGATTCTGGGTTCAAACCCCAGCTCGAACCAATGAGTCTTTCGGAACTTATGTACGAAATGTCATTTGTTATTCAGAAATAACGCTAACAGGGTTATGCTGGCAAGCATTGTGCAAAAGTGTGGTTGATGTACACTAAAACACTATAATAAGTAGTATTAGGCTTATACAATAGTTTTTATTTTTTTCCTCAATTCTCCCATGCCTTGCAAGAATGCGACTCATACCACTCAGTACCACTTACATTTACCAACATACCTAGCCCTATTTCGTCTGTGGACGCAGTGGGTCATAGGTATGCCCGAACAAAATGCCCAATGACCTTTGCTGTCGCTTTGCACGGCTTAGAAATAGATAACTGCAGCTTCGCCTGATAATACCTAAGTAAAATTGGCGAAAACAAGGTTTTTTGTCCCCTGTTTCCTCCTCCAAAAATAGACCAATTTGTAACATTTTTTTTTTCATAAGCATTTTAAGAAAGATACTTCTCATGTCGGTATGTTTCCTCTTTTTATCAGTACATTGAAACGCATTCAAAATTTGGCTATTTTTGCAGTTTTTGTAGGCTTGTAATAAATAATAACGTCAAACAAAGCAAAACATACCGACATGCGCGATGCAAAAATAGATTTTAAATGGAAAAAAAATATTTTTTCGTGTGTACACCGATGTATGATTAAGCAGTGTGGGCGATGATGGTACTATAAAGAGGTTGTAAAGCTGGGTATCTGTAGTATTTGAAATCTGGAGTACCTCATATTTTAAAGACAAACGGGTCTTAATCGCGTAAACTTTTACGAAGATTTTTTACGCGATTAAGACCCGTTTGTCTTTAAAATATGAGTGATAATCGTGAAAGTTTAAATCAATATATCTGGAGTACCTGTTGAGAATTCGTAGTATTGGGAACGTGTAGTATTGGGAATCTGTAGTGTTGGGTATTTGTAACATTCGAAATCCGTATTATTGGGACTGACAATATCTGTAGTATTAGGAATCTGTACAATTGGGTATTGGGAATC
>JALPQI010025513.1:0-13962 GCA_025490895.1 Thaumatotibia leucotreta
CATTCTTCGACAACTATACCTGGCCTACGTTCATGCGTTAAGCAGTATTGGTTATGGCTGTTATTTGGTCTGTTCAACGCATGCGAGGGTGTCTTAACGGATTCAAAAAAGAAATTAATAAAATTTTATATGAATTTCACAAAAACTTCAATAGATGGCAGTACCAGCTCTTAAGCTATACCAGAAAACTAAAAGGTATTCGGACAGAAGGTGAATGCTTGCCCTTATAGTATAGTCAAAGGCGCCTAGCGTTGTAAGGGATTGCATATGCCTGAGAAAATTGACTAGTGGTTGCTAAGACCGAGTGACCGAGCGGTACACAGGCATCAGCCGCGAAAGATTCCCCCCTCGGACGTTGGATGTTGGTCGATATTTCTTTGGTATTTTATATCCAATATTTATCACTACATAGTATAAAATAAAGTCACTTTTTCTGTCCCTATGTCCCTTTGTACGCTTAAATCTTTAAAACTACGCAACGGATTTTGATAAGATTTTTAATAGGTAGAGTAATTCAAGAGGAAGGTTTTTATATAGGTATAGTACCCGTGCAAAGCCGGGGCGGGTCGCTAGTAATACATAAAAAAGTGCCTAGTTAAATTCCGAGCACTTTGAGCAATAACTTTCCCCTAGTTGTGACAAACAACCTGTTCTCACGTACTCGGTAATTAGTACATTAAGCGCGATTCGCCGAGCGACGCGTGTAATATGGAAATTATTCAATTATACCCCCGCGTGACTTCGTGTAGTGTTGCGATCCACTTCGAGCTGTATAAATTCTAGCAGTTGATGTATCATCATCATCATCATCATCAGCCAATTGACGTCCACTGCTGGACATAGGCCTCTCCCAGAGAGTTCCACAAAGATCGGTCGTGAGCTGTCCGCATCCATTGGCGACCATGCACTGGACGGCGCAGCGTGGGAAGGCCCCCCACAAGATGGAGCGACGACCTGGTAAAGTTGATGTATAAAAAAATAAAAAACCTTAGCGCTAGTGGCTTAGCGGTAAAACGCATGGAGCGATCGTGAGTTCGATCCCCGGCTCGTACCAAAGAGTTTTTCAAAAAACTTATGTACGAAATATTTGATATTCACAAGTGCTTTACTACTTGTGAGGAAACCTGCATACACCTGCAACTCAAGGGTGTATGTGAACTCCCCAACAAGTAGTTGGGCCAGCGTTGGGACCACGAAAAATAAGCACGTTTGATGTCGAGTTGCGGAAAAAATGGCCGGAATACAACAACAACTTAAAAATCGACTTCATCCGATTTCTCCAAGATCTCATCATCAGACCCCGACGAAAAAAATGAAAATCTGTTCACGATTCTTGTAAATATCGAGTAAGTTTTTTTTTTATGTAAATATAAAAAAAGCCGATTTGAGAATTTTCTCGTTTTTGAAGTCGGTTCATAAATACTTTATTTTTTGTTTGTCACGACATTTCACATTGTCGAACTTACTTCCTTAGAATAATATGAAGATAAATAATTTCGAACAACATTTTATCACGGTGCCAATTGTGTAAATACAAAAAAAACACGATTCTTCCACACATTTTGTTCAAACCGTTTCTATGCAACTATTATTTTTGAGTTTTTACGTTTAGCTCAAAAGTTGTTCATAATCATTCATAGATTTAAGTTTTATTATCACCATTTGGAACGCACCTTATTATTTTTAGTTATTTAAAAAATTAGCTTTTGAATCGATATATCTTTTAATCGTTTTCATTTGGAATATCTGGCAATTTTGAAGAATTTTCTTTTAAAATAAATTCTCGCTCGAGTCTATGAAAGTTAAAAACCCTTCATGCAAGCGTTTCCCAACACTATGTACCCTTATCGCGTTATTCTAATGTAGGCACATAATAATTATCCAATAATATGATTGAAAGGTGAGTAAAGGTACGGAAGGAATTTCCTTTACATGGTGACCTTGGAGATGGGACAGAAGTCATTTTATTTTATTTTATTTGCAGATCCAACAGCTGTGGCATCATCAGCATCACACTTTCAGTATAAAAATGTGCTACTTAGAATATGAATTGAACGGATAATATAATATTGTCCAGTTATGTCCTATTACTGCAAATACCAATTACTTGCCAAATCAGGTTTTGGTAGAATCTATTCAATTATAATAATAATTAAGCATATTATCAAATAACATAATACGTGATCATAGTATATTTGCAGTAATAAGAGGAGTTGGTCTGGCTACTTATTTTATTCTCATTTCTTGAGTATGATAACCACTCAATTGCTTTTGGTAACTCTGGTTACCAGCTGTCACTCTTATTTTACATAGGAATAAAGCTCAACCAAAATTTCAAAGCATGTGAGTGATATTTTGAAATAGTCAGTCAGTCTGCTTGCGACCATGGGTGTAACGTCATTCCCGAAACGTCAGGATATGACTAACCGTAAGTTTACGCGATTTATACCCGTTTGTCTTTAAAATGTGAGTGATAATCGTGAACAAAAATCAGTATAAGTTTACAAAGCCACTTTTTAAATGTGATGAAAATCTGAAAATTCTACAACTGTCATTACGAGCGCAAACACCCTGTGTAGAAATGTATTCTTGCAAATGGGTCACGCTATGATTTACTCAACCACATATACAGGGTGGTCCAAACCTCGACGTCAAAAATTTTTTTTTAGATTCCTCACGTCATGAGCTATCAGAATATATCCCATCCCATGAATGTTAGCCGATTTTTTGTAGTTTTCGAGTTATGAATTTTTGACATTTTTTTTTGAGAAATTCTGGAATGAAGAAATTTATTGACAAATAAAAAAACTATTGGGTTTTTTAATATTTTCTTTTTATAAGAGTATTACTACAAATAAAGCATTTACTGACAAAAAAATTAGCGTCCTCACTTTGATACAAGTAGGATAAAAAATACCAAATTCAAAATTTTACGTTAAAAACGCATCAAAATAGCATTAATGTACGTAAATAAAAAAATAAAACTTATCCCAAGGATTTTTGGTAATCGAATGACTGCCCTAGACCTTAAACCTTCGTAAAAGCAAAAAAAAAGTGATACTTAATGATGAGGATTTTTCAGAGTAGTCGGTCAAATAAACTTAAAAAAAAAAACGTCTAAATTTTTGATTTAAAAATAAAGTAAAATTTCGTCTGTTTTGTTGTTCTTATCAATAAACAAAGACAGAAAATACCACGAAAACTCAGTTTGTGTAGTTATTCAAGTCATTTCTTAGTACTTTAAAATTTTAAGTTTTTTTATTTTTATTTGACCGACTACTCCGAAAAATCCTCATTATTAAGTATCACCTTTTTTTTTTGCTTTTACGAAGGTTTAAGGTCTAGGGCAGTCATTCGATTACCAAAAATTCTTTGTGAATGCTTTATTTGTAGTAATACTTTTACAAAAAGAAACTAGATAAAAAAACCCAATAGTATTTTTTTATGAAATAAAACTATGAAAACGGATAAACTCGCGTATATTAACTAATTTTAACTTCATTCCGACGTTTCGAACACTTTACAGGGTTCGTGGTCTGCGGATGACATATTTTTTTAATTAATAAATTTCTTCATTCCAGAATTTGTCAAAAAATTTTTTCAAAAATTCGTAACTCGAAAACTACAAAAAATCGGCTAACAAACATGAGGTATATTCTGATAGCTCATGACGTGACCAATCTAAAAAAATTTTTTTGACGTCAAGGTTTGGACCACCCTGTATATATTGAAGATATAAATATCAGATATCATACTTGTATACCAAAGAAAAATACCTAGCTTACAAACATCGGATATCGCATTAGAGCTGACGTCTTCAGCTTTTTTCGATGATAGATTTCGATTTCGATGGCTATTTATTAATTGAAAATTGTTGACGGGCAGTAGCATCATCATAGTGAAATACACATATTACTGCAATCGCCAACCCGCTTGCTCAGCGTAGCGATTATGGACCTACTAAGGCGTCGATACGATTAGGTACCTCCAAACAGGAGATGCCTTTGTCCAGCACTGGACTGATTATAGGCTGATTATGAGCATGTGTGCGTATTTCGATTTCCGAATACTCTCAATCAAGACATTGAGGCTTCTCTCAATACAGCTTATTGTAGGATGCCTCAGGCAAATCCAATAGTCGCGTTAGTTATGCTAACTGCCTCGTAATTGCGAACTACTGATTGCCGCAACTAAAGCGGATGTTAATCGGTCTTTACTTACCACAATGACATTGTGTTCTACCGCAGATTACGTACCTATATAGGTAGACGCAATACGCCCTTTACAAAGCTTTAGGCACTGGTCTCACCGCGAGCTACTAAGCTATGAACTATATAAGGATATAGGCTATAAGCACGAGCAAAAGATACGCACTCCCTTGCAAAAAAAGAGACACGGTGATACTCGCCCGGCGGTGATAGTTGATCGAGTATCGCCGTGTCTCTTTTATTTATTGAATATGTTTTCCACCATTCAACGTACAGTTTCCAAACTACAAAGAAAAAACTGAAAATTAACGATAATTTGACAGTTACTTGGCTCTAAAAAGTTAAGCTCAACTCCTAGTAATGTGCGGACTCGACTTGAACTTTAGGACTAAATGAAAATAAGAAAAGTATTTGCAGCTTACTAGGAATTCATTCCGCAAAATTCTTCATTTAGATCAAATTTTCTTGTTCTATAGGTCATGGCCTATAAAATTTTGATGCGACTCGTGCTCCTTTAAAGATAAAATGTAATGCATACCTGGGGTAACTGGGGGCAAGTTATAGGGATTTGATTAAAAGATGTCGATATAATTATAATAAAAGATGTGCTTATTGAACATTCTCGATTACAGTCCAGAGGTTCGCTGTCATGTCTGATATCGGGCCTCTTCAGATAGTAAAAGTATGCAGATGTCATTTTAATCAAAATGACAATTTAAATATTGATATTTTTAGTATTGATTGTATATTTTGAAAACTATTTTAAAATAAACGCATAAATACCTGTTTGAATTTATTTTTTATTTTAATTCAAGGTACCTAGTATTTATTAATGCCGAATTCCATTTTAATGTTGTCATTCACAGTAACATCGATATATTTTTAGTCGATAAAATATTTTGCTACATCACTTTCGTATAAATGCCCCGAGTTATCCCAGGTATGGAATTTTAGTACGAACGGATCTTACAAGACTATGTTAAGTCCAAGCTCTTCTAAGCTAACTGAAAAAGCTGGATGCGAAAGGCAATACTGGCTATTTAAAAACCCACACAACCTTTCTTCAATCCTTTTAATTCCTAAATTCACCTTCCGAAGGCCAATTTCTATGCTAGTTCAGCATAGAAATTGGCCTATTGTACCAAGATCGATCAAGGGCTCGTTTACTAACAAAAGGGATACTACTCGGCCTGCGTTCCCCTAACTTACGGCCCATCCAACCAAAGATTCCCTTAAAATCCATATAAACTGCATGTGCTTAGAGACCAGGAAATATTGGTTTGTTCCAGAGACTTCTAATATGGGAATTAAGGTCCAGAAGGCCATTTGAGGCGCCTTAACGAGACCCCATTGAAAACTAACAATGGAGGATCTAGATGAAATCTTGGGCGATACGGATTTAATAATTGCTCTGTTTGTGAGCCACGGTTCGGCGATTTGCATAAATATTTTTGCGTTATATATTATATCGTATTAATTCATTTATGGAATTCTAGAACTTATGATTTGAGCTAAATCAATATTAAATAAATAAATATCTTGGGACATCTTACACAAATCGACCTAGTCCCACGGTAATCTCAATTAAGGCTTGTGATGTGGGTACCAGGCGACGATATATATAATATATATATACATATAGATACTTAAATACGTAGACAGCCATGACCAAGACTCAAATATTTGTGATAAATAATTACACAAATAATGCCCTCGCCGGGATTCGAACCCGGAACCTCCAGCTTTGTAGGCAGGGTCACTACCAACTAGGCTACGGAGGCTGACAAATATCAATTTAAAGAACATAATGATACTTACCTACTTTTATTATATTTTAACTAAATAAAGTTTAAAAATATTTTCTACATTTTATTCTAGCACTTTATTAACTCGATTAATATGTTTAACCTGTCATCATTATCATCATCAGCCTATGTAATTCCACTGCTGAACGTAGGCTTCTTCTAATAACTATGCGTATAGACGCATTAGGAGGTAAATGCTCATAATCGCCACGCTGGGCAAGCGGATTGACGATCGCAGTAATGTGTCCACTATGATGACGCTGCTGCCCATCATCAATCTTATAGAATGGTCAGTGACACTTCAATCCCTTAGTCGACTCTTAAGACACCAGCAGGATGAGTTGGGGTGGTGACAAATGTATTCTTACTGCCGTCACTACACGGGAAACTGTACCAAATTGCAAATTTTTATTACTAACGGCCACTAAGCTACGCTGCGGATAGACAGACGGTACAGACGGACATGGCGAAACCATAAGGGTTTACTACGGAACCCTAAAAAGCGTATTATAAGTAGGTACAGTCTGCCAATAGGAACCTTAGACCAGTTGAGAACTGGAATAGTATAGTAAAGCTAACTTCTAAGAAATCACTTACTATTCTCATTTTGATTTGGTTCTAGTGGCCCGGGCTCCATTTAGCAGTTACCTACCTATTTTTATTATTTACAATCTGAAAGTAACATCTTACATATTCTTCGCGCCAACATAAGTGTCGCAACTTTACGGACGAACTTCGCAACTCGCACGCAACGTGAAAACTTTTGTCATATGTCTCTGGGACAGGGGGACGCGTCCAAATTGTTTTTGTATCCAGCACATGTATCATTCATATGTTTGTTACCTAAACTTGGTGTTATTGAGCAAAAAGGTCTCGTAAGACAGAGTCTGTTACCTTAGATAATGCATTTCAATAAAACAGCTAAATGCGTGCCACTGATAGACAGAGTGAGTGCAGCTATGCTATTCTCTTATTCACACATTCGACGCTGCATTCGTCAACGAGCTCGACGACGAGACAGCCTTCACTTCGACGTAGAGCGCAGCGCTGCGAAAAACGGTATTCACTAACATAGAACAGCTCGTCGTCGAACTGTAGGCGGTAACTCTCGACGCAGTGTAGTTCCAGCTCACGCCGCATTCGTTGTCGAGCGCTAGTGTCGTTTAAAGTGCATTAGTGAATACCATTTTTAGGCTCGACGCTGCCGCAGCGCTGATACAGCGCTGTTAGCAAGGCGGTTTCCTTAGTGAATACCACTGCTGATACCATGTGGTAGAAATTACCCCATCATTCATATTTGTGCTGGTGGTAGGACCTCGTGCAGGGTCCGCCCGGATAGCTATTAGCTGTCTTACCCGTTAACCTGCCGCTAAATAGTTAGTACTGTGTTCCGAGGGTAAGATAGCCGGTGTAATTACTGGCATAGGTAGAGGCTATCCATCTAAGTTCTCAGGGTAGGCAGCAATCTCAAGCATTTTGGTCACTATGTCCATGGGCCTCAGTTCCTGCTTTCTATTAGGTGGGCTGATAGCTCAGTTGTCTACCTTCGTCACATTAAAAAAAAAATTAAATGGCACACGGTTTACTTAGTCTTCGGCGCGCAGCCACGGCGATTGGCTCTTAACAGTTTCATTGCGGACGAGTGCTACGCGCTACATTCGTAGCCGATCCCATGATTTTTCCGCTTTGTTGCAAAAATGGACCTCCCACAGAGAACTCCCCTTGGGAGTTCCCCGCGCTCAAAGTGTTAAACCTGGACATTTCGCGGACACATCTCGGAGCGATATTTCGCTGGCTGTGTGACTCAACCTTGTATAAAGGCTTACGAGGTTTTGACATAAAAATATATTTCTGTACAAAATACATACATTTCATATATCAGGTCGAGACCTGGACATACGAGGTTGAGTCACACAACCATCGATTTGTCACCATCCCAACTCTTCCTGTGGGTTTCGTAAGATTCGATTAAGGGATTGAAGTGTCGCTGACCACATTTTATTTATTAAAGATCGATGACGGGCAGCAGCGTCATCATAATGGACACAAATTACTGCGATCACAAATCTGCTTACCCAGCATAGCGCTTACGGGCATTAATCACATAATGCGTACCTATGCTTTATAGTAATAGGAGAGGCCTACGTCCAGCAGTGGACTGAGAGAGACTAATGACGTAATGTGACGTGACGAACGTCTTTCGGCTGAAATGATGAAAGTTATCCAGTCGGCAATATATTAGAAATATTGTTCCGTGGTAAGGGTACAGGTAATTGAAATGTGAGTGATGCGATAGAGCTAGTCTGCGTCAATAACCCGATACTGCTCAGTAGCTGCCATATTAAAGTCTGCAGGCTGTCTAGCCGCTATTTGACGCCGGATTTCTCGAATATTCTGTTCCTGCTATATATACTGTTGAATACAAACGTTCTATTGAGACTGTGCATATTCAAAGGACCATCTTGTGACTATGTGGAATTCAAATAAATAGAAATATAGAACGTTAAAAAACATCATCATCAGTAAACGTAACATTAACGTCGCTTAACTTAGCAAGCTGCTAGGTATTGTTTGACCTTTTCACTCTTATAGATATATTAATAAGATCGAAAGGGACAAACAATGTTTAGCGGCTTGTTAAGTTAAGAGAATATAATATAATATGACAAGATTATAAATGCCTCTACATTATGAAGATCGCTAGTGCACGGTCCCAGCGTTAAAATTTTTTAGTTTTTAGAAATTTGCGGTAAGTTGTTTTGGATAATGTTTGATTATCTACCTGACTCCATTTAACCGATGAACTTTTGGTATTATACATACTTACGCTGCCTACTTGTAGACACGTAAGAATATATGCGATTCTAGAGCAAAAATATTTCATAAAGCACAACCCGCGTAAACTTTCCTATTTTAATACAACAATAGATTTGTGTAAACTGTCTAGATATAGTAGCAAGCTCTATATTGTTAAATCCATTAAAACATTTTAAAAATCAATTCACAAAATCCGGCAGATTTGTCCGTCGGCTATTTTGGACGAAATCATCAAATGGAACAATACAATCACAATTTTTCAGTTACAAAAATCCTTTTAAACTTGAATGGCCTCTGATTTAGCCGTCTGTGTCAAAGGTAGTGATGTGACCAGAAGATATTATTTAATCTAGTCGATAAAAAAGTAAGTACCTACCTATGTTTCTTGACTTATAGGTTGAGGGCACACACCAACAACGTGACACAAGGGAAATTTGAAATTAGCGATATTTTTATCTGGCTAATCTAATAGCAACCAATTGTAAGATTGGCCAAAAAGTTTGTTCAAGAGATTTGCTTCAATATTTTGCAAGTCACATTAAGTCATCCATTCATTCACTACGATTTTTGCAATTTGTAGGTACTTAAATTAGATGTGTGTTATCAAGTTTTCATTCACTTCAACTCAAATGAAACTACCTATAATACTCGTATGTATAATAATTAAAACATTTTTAGATCGCTTAGCACATGATGAATGGGCGACAATAAATAAAAATAAATAAATAAATCTTAGGACATCTTACACAAATCGACTTAGTCCCATGGTAAGCTTAATTTAGGCCTGTGATGTGGGATATATATAATAGATAGATACATACAGATACTTAAATACATGGACAGCCACTGATGTCTAACTCCTCGGCCATTTAATGGGTCAGTTGGGGCGCGGGTTGATAAAATAAGAAATTAGGAACCTGTGTCCTGTAAAGTAATAAAATATTACAGAAGTACGTATTTCTTGTCTTGAATTTGTATTTAATTGAACACAAAATTTGCTGGAAATGTCAAGGGAATTGTCCTGTATCCCATCACTAGCAAACGCCGTATTTATTCGTCCTCGAAAGTTAGTTGCAGCAAAAACTCGTAAACAGTCGGCCCGAGTCGTATTTCGTGGAAAGGTTGCCGTCCCTCTCCTTGATGTATGTGCTGCTCCGAGATAACAGACAGACGGACACTTGCTACAAATACGAGTATATTATTCAATTATGTGCTGCCAACAATTAGAACGAATTTTCAAATTTGCCTCTATTACTACTGTCACCGGTAGACAGACAGAATAACGTACACACTCAGTCAATGAATACGGATAAGGTGTTTTTTTTTTCATAGAAAATAATGCAAACATGCAGATTTAAAATATTTTTTCAAAATATTTATAGTGTAGGTAAAATCTATTTTAAATCAGGTTGTATTCAAATTTCCCTAAATTTATAAATAAATCCAGAAAAAACTTTAAAATTGTCGTTAGGTCGGTTTGTAGAGACAAAAATGTAGACCGTTTAAGAAAATCACCTAAAATGTTTAGTAATACGAGTTTATTAATCATGAGTTGCTATTTTTATACCTACGGAGTCATGTGACGATAAAATTCCGTGTTTTTAGGATAGGGTGAAAACTTCAGGGAAATTCCAATACAATCTAATGTTAAAAACGGTTCCACTTGTATTATAAATATTTATTTGAAATATTTGTAATCAGCATGTTTCCAATATTTTCTATGGTAAAATCTACCTGACCCGTATTCATTGAACGCGAGTGTATTTGACGCATGACGAAAAAATAACTCATCAAAATTTTCAGTTTTCATGTTTTTTTTTGTTTATTTCATCATTTCAAAAGACGTCCACTGCTGGACATAGGCCTCCCCCAATGATCGCCAATATGACCGGTTCTGCGCTTTTGTTTATTTATTAGGATATAATACTAACTACATACATTTTTTATGATAGTATCGTAAAACCACATTGGTTTGTCTTGATACCTCATTCCGCAGTAGGTACTTAACTTATAATCTTATAAAACATGTAGTACAAAATGTTGGTAATAGGTAACAATTATATGATTGCAAAAATAATTAGATACATCAAACTAGATCACTGAGTACATCTTTCTGTTATCGCGCGCCGGCCGGCCGCTCGAACAATAACCGGTCGGTTGGCAATATGGATACCTATTAGCTCTTAAAACTAACTCTCAAATACGTAGGTAAATTGTAAACATTGACACTACCCTCTCTAAATAAATTATTCTCTCTTTGACTTCCTACCAGTCAATCCTATTTAAAAAGTTCCACAGAAATCAAAAGTTAGAATGAAAAGGTAACGATTGCTCAACATTACGTTTTAAGATTTACTAATTATCATTAATGAACAGTAGGTACAATACAGGGTATAAATTTTATATAGGTACACAACTTCACCGTATACCATTAAAATAAGGCAGGAATTGAATGAAACTTGTTCACATATTTATGATCTGAATGGACGAGTTACTAAAGATGTAATGGTAAAACGACAAAGACGTATGTTCACTCAATTTTATGTGGACTTGACCCCTTTTAACTTCAAGTGAGTAATGGACGAAATATAATATTCGGACAGACTGGGTCCCTTAATAATGCTGTAGCCATCGATTAACGATCACTTAAACACTAGATGGCGCATTGGACTATATTAGCATTAGAACTAACAAAAACTGTTCATAAACCGTCGAATTCATTAACAGATCTCCAATAACTAAAGTCACAGACATATCCCTCCGGATTAGAGAGCTGAAGTGGCAATAGGCAGGCAATACTATACGCACTTTTATTAGCCTTGGGACTCATTGAATCTATTCATAAGATTGTCTTGTTATTTAGTAACAACTCTAAGCAATAAGCTCTTTTTGTACGTATAACATTTAGTGCATAGGTATCTATATTTTTGCGGAAATGAAGAAACCTGACAGTGAACATGCAAAGGTATTGAGGTTATAAAATTGCTTAATAGGTCAAGTTTAGGTATTCATCACAATACTGTTTGTAAATAAGGTGTTAAAATGTGCAATTCTTAAAAAGCTTATACATTTATACCACTCGAAATTTTTGTATGAAACGTTCCTTAAGTGATGTATTTTTCGATGGCACGCGATTGATCAAATTCATTATAGCCACAGCGTTGTGTAATGATTTAAAAAATATAGTTGAATGACGAGTAGAAAATAATTGTTACAGTATATTATAAGTATCATTTTCGTGTTCATAAGAAGTTAATTCCTACACAAACCGAGTCTATTGACGTAAATCCGTGTTATCGATTCTATAGGGGCGGCGGATCACGACTAATTGCGTTAACATCGAGCACTGATTTCGATAATGTGCCTGAATAATGTATATGGGACGTGCTGTCCTTTTAGTTTGGTCTATCGGAGGACGTCACATGAAATTTGTATCCTTTGAGACATGGGTCCTACTGCATTAAATAGTATGTGGTGAGCATGGGACATGACATAGTAGAACTTGTCTTGTAAGTACCCACAAGCGCAAAATTTCTGGACAAGGTATAATTTTCGTTGGAAAATACTAAAGTCATCCTGAGGTACATTATTAAAAAACTAAGAACAAAAATAGAAATGTACTCAACTTATTCAGTTAGAACTGTAAGTATCTTACGTTAATATGTGAAAATGCTAGCAAGATTGTTTTCAGTTACTCCAATATAGTATCACAATGATGAGCAATTTCGTAAAAAAAATACACCGGACTCTTAAGATATCTTTCTGAATTGATCTCACTAAAAATGAATGTAGTGAAGAGGTTGTATCCATTACATTGCTGATTAGTTTCGGGTGAGTTCTGTATTTGAATAAATCACATGAAATGAATATAACAGACAAAATAGAAAATTATTTCAGTCACCCTCGAGACTCCGGCTCCGGGTCACGCTTGCACGCCGCGAACACACAATAGTACATTTCGATGCAAATGCACATTTTTTTTTAAAAGAATTTTTTACACGTGTATCGAACATGTTTTTTCATAACAAGTGCCTTAAAAAGAGAAATGTACGCACGCGAAACGTGGGCAAAGTTTACTTTTCCGCAATAGTGAGGAAAAATAAATGATTCTTCTTCAAAATCTACCAGAGAGTCTTATCGCAGCATGTCCCATAATAGCAGCAATATCATAATATTTTAGTTAAGGCAAAATCGTTATCCAGTAACACTTTCCACCACTTTTATTGTTAAACCGTATTCGGCCCCTTAACAAGCCAGTGCTTTGGAAATTCTAAAATATAAAGCCGTGAGCAAACACAGCAAAGAGAGCAATTCAGCACTGAATCGGGACTCGTTATTTACTCATTAAAACTTGGATTGAAGGCGGTCCAATCGCGACTCAGTAAAACAAACTTTTCAATCATTTTGCTGGCAAAGTTGTTTACCTTAAAAAGTTGCCACTTCAAATAAAAACTGGACAAGTGTGAGATGGACTCGTGTGCCAAGAATTCCGTGAATGTATTTAAAAAAAACTATTTTTAATAAAATTGACTCCGCTCAATCCTTTATACAGTGTGGTTAGTGAGTAACCCCACACACTTGAAAGGTGTAGGTATTTCTGACCAAATTTTAAGACGAAGTATAATGTCATAAAATATGAACTTTTCTGGATTCAGCGCAGTTTCAGAGATAATGACATTCAAAAAACTATTTTCATCAGGAGTCACTGAAAAATGCCTGTACGATTAAAATTCTTACACTAATACTCATCTTGATTAAAGTTAGAGAAATGAGAAAAAAGTTTCAAAAAAATGTTCAAGTAAAAAAAATTAAAAACAATTAAAAATTAATTCTTTCCCTACAATTCATTACCTAAAATTCAAAATATCACATAATAGAATTTTAAAATAGTACCATACGTCACAAGTGCGAAAAACATGAAATTCGAAACGAGTGGCGATGTTTTAAAACACAACCGATAGGGAGTGTTTTAAATCGACACGAGTTACGAATTTCGTTTTTGCACGTGTACCGTACGACGTTTTTTAGTACAGATGGCCCTCCAAAGTTTCAAACCTGACGTAAAATGACACACTTCTCGCACTAGAGCCTAAAAATACAACATCTGTACTAAAAGTGAGTGAGTAAAAACT
>JALPQI010025514.1:0-25093 GCA_025490895.1 Thaumatotibia leucotreta
TAAGCTTCCCTTTAATTTAAAGGAAATCAATAAAAAGACGGTGTATAATAGATACGTAAATACATAGACGGCCACGACCAAGGAACAAATATTTGTGATAAATAAATACACAAATAAAATGCCCTCGCTGGGATTTGAACGGAACCTTCCAGCTTCGTAGGCAGGGTCACTACCAACTAGGCTGAGTAAATATTGCAAATAATCCCATGAAAAAAAAAAACAAATTTTAAATCTCCAGTGCAAGGTCATAAATACTTAGTACATATCTAGTAATATAAATAAAAAGTCTTAAATAACAAAGTCATAAGACTTGATCCAAAGAATAAATAAATATCTTGGGACATCTTACAAAAATCGCCATACATAAACCATACATAAAAAGCCATGACCAAGGAATATTTGTGATAGATAAATACACAAATAATGCCCTCGCCGGGATTCGAACCCGGAACCTCCAGCTTCGTAGGCAGGGTCACTACCAACTAGGCTATAAGAGGCTGAGTAAATATTGCAAATAATCCCATGAAATAAAAAAACAAATATTAAATCTCCAGTCCAAGGTCATATACTTAGTACCTACATACTAATATAAATAATTAGTCTTAAATTTAAATAAGAAAGTCAAAAGACTTGACCCAAAGTATGAGTCAACTACAACCGGACACACTTTCACGATTATGAAACACATGAGTAACATAACATAATATAATATAATGTTACGATAAACGTTTATTATGATTATGATTTCGTAATAAAGCGGTTTGACCGCTGTGAGCAGGGTAAGGAATTTTTACTGTTCATGATTTATGCTTCAGGCACTGTTCTCACCGCGAGCTACTAAGCTATCAAGTATGCTATGAACACGAATAAAAGATACGAAATTTATCAAAATCGGTGACATGGTTCCTAAGAACAAATCTTCGTAACTATGTCTTATAGTTTCAGACTTTCCCATACTGACCGATTTGAATGAGCCACCCTGTATAAGTGTATAATATACTGCAATAAATATAAAGTTTAGATATAAGAAACACTCAAAGAACCCGTCATTAGTTCTATTATTAGAACGGGGTTATTGGGTATTTATGATGTTAAATTTATTTTTCGAGCACACTATATTTTAGCACTGTTGCAAATGCCATATCAGATGATTCACATCATCATCATCATCATCATCATCAGCCTATGATAGTCCACTGCTGGACGTAGGCCTTTCCTATGAACTATGTCCAAACTAATGCCCATAATCGCCACGCTGGGCAAGCGGGTTGGCGATCGCAGTAATGTGTCCACTATTATAACGCTGCTACCCATCATCAATGTTTTATCAAAGAATGGTCAGTGACACTGCATTCAGACCAAGCGAACATTCGCTATTCTAACCTCCCACTCTACGAAATTCGATCGTTACACAAGACATGATTGGTTGATTTCGTAGAGCGGGGGATAGAACAGCGAATGCTCTTTTGGTCTGAATGCACCTTTAGACCAATGTCGTGGCCAGGGCATATGAGTGACAGAGAGAGGGAAAACTACGACACGCTACTAAGCGTCAGCGATTGGCAACTTGGCTAAGCACCCTGGTTTAAATTATACCCTTCGTCCTGAAATCCGACTCGCACTTGATCATTTTTTTATTTACTGATGCCGACACCGAAATATTTGCGTTCGTAATTTTCGTAATGCGATCGAAGTGCCTACTAAAATGTTTTACTGTATAGCGGAGTCGTTAATAAGATAATTTATTATCTTATCTACTTTATACTATACAGAGTGTAAATCTTATTCGGGTGATAAATGAAAACAGGCATACTCATTAGTGCAATAAATATTTATGAAATTTTCTAATTTATACTTTTTTTTACTTTATTTACTAAACTGTACATTTTATATACAAATATTGAAATTCTCTGAAATTTAATCACAAACTCCCTAAGCTTTATGTATATAAAAAAGTACTTAGAATTTGATATTTACATAAGGTCTGTGTGGGTAAGTCCGCCATATTTCATTTGTAAAGAAAGTCCGTGATAAGCGTCTTATAATTGTTGAGTTAGGCTGGAAATCAGTTGGTAGACGGATTTTCCTGATAGACGGTCTTACCCGCATTGACCTTACTTTTTATCCTTGATAAATGTGATGATTTAGTTATCTTATGTAATATATTAAAATACACATGTCATTTGCATTTTAACCGCATATTCCTGAGGCATAAAGAATTAAGAAACGACACAAGAGTTTTCACCACTTCTTCAAAAAAATCAAGTTTTTTTTTCTTACAAAGGTTGTAAAAAAATTTTTTTGTCTATTTGATGTCTGCCAATGTGCCAACACAGTGTGACAAGACTAAGACACAGTAACAAAATCAAAGAAATGTTATTAAAATGCGTTTATCATTGCGTAATGTTCAAAAATGGTAAAAAAATGCGGTTTCTCTTGAAGTAGACGGGATTCGGCAAACTTCATACGACATTTATAACTTGAAATTTGGTCAGAAGTTCGCAGTTAATAATGTTCTCTTTCATCATGTGCACATTGTATAAATGACAATAAAAATCTTTCCTATAACAATCTTACACAAAACAACCTAGTTCTATGTTAAGCTCATTATAGTCATGTGTAGTCGGTACTAAGTGACGATATACTTGTTGGTAGAAGGTAGTAATAATTAAATATTTAAATACATAGAAAACAACCAAGAGAAACAAATATTTTTTTGATAAATACACAAATGATGCCCTCACCGGATTGTAACCCGGAACCTCTAGCTTCGCTACCGAGGCCGACCCATATATGTTCTCATACCATCACGTATTCTTGTACGCATAAAGCGCACTTACGTTTAGCAGGAATCTCTTCCAGCTAACATAACTTCGTAAGGTCCATTACAAAAAAAGTGAAATTATAAGTATAACCCATTGTCCTAAAATATATATATTTTTTTTCAATTTGAGACCGAGAAATAAAATCCTTATTTATTTATATAAAAATATAATTTTTGGTCATTTTGGCTACGGATTGTACTCGTATGTAAATTTTGTTGTCCTAAAAATAGGACGTTGGGCCTTACGAGGTTCAGTACTACAGCAAGTAATAATTTTTGGTAGATGTTTACAAAAAGGTCAGAGGCAAGCTAATATGTACATTATGTACTATTCTATTAGTATTCTAATAAAATCCAGAAGTAGTCAACTGTTCGATCTAAATATAAAAATTAAAAAGCAAAACCGGAGGCGGCTTTCCATCGCTCTCGCCGGCGGCCAGGGGCGCGACACTCCGTGCTTTTATTTATAATTTATAATTATTACTACTTCCGTGAACTGTAGGTATTGTTTTGTTAATGTGAAAATGGTTGCTAGATTAACAGATGCTTGTTAGAAATAGTGACTCTTGCTCAATGTATAATTCTATGTACCTATAGTTTATATTAGCGCCACCTAGTTGACATGGATTTGTCCATTGGGTTTCACTGAAAATTAGCTTCGAGAAATGTGCCCTGTGGCTCATTTCGTGACACCAAAGCCGAGTGCAGGCCATTTAGCGCAATTTATTTTAATATATGTTGCTATTTATTGATAAGTTTGTATTGTGCTAATAAAATAAAATTTCTTTCTTTCTTCTTCTGTATTGGTATAATAAACAATGGAATCGTAATCATTATATTTAATTAAATTAATTATAAACTAAGAAAATTGGTAACTCTGACAACGATATGCTGTCATTTTCCAGAATTTCCAGCCAATCTTGCTAACCAATTTTGCACAGATGATTAACTTGGTATACCAAAATTTACCAAATTATTATAAAATTTGTCATTTGAGCGAATTTTATATTAATATATGATAATAAGTTGCAATATGATAAATCACGTCTGTGAAACGTTACTGTTGGAAACTGATCTTTCGGCCAAAATAATTCTTTGAAATATCAATTTTTCAAGAGAAAATCTGATATGACTTTGTTAATATGACAGATGACAGTTTTTTTACTCATATTTCTGTATTTGCTGTATCCCAGTAAGATCCGCAATAGAATACATATTTATGAATTCACACCCGTGAGATAAAACAGGCTTCCCATCTATTACAATAATAAAGAACACATTACATAATCTAAAGCGTTCAAAGATCTGAAAAAACTTAAAAAACATACATCGATAAAACCACAGTCATTACCCGCTTAAGTAAAGCGTGCGACAGAAATTACGAGTATAAAATGCCTATTAAATAGGAAAGTAGCGTGTTGAGTTGAGCACCCCTCACTTTTAGTGACCACGGTTTTCTTGCGACAGTCTCGCAGTGTCGCGTAGTGCTCGTCTTAGGCACGTTCGCTAAAAAAATGACGATCGGATTGTGAAATATTTTATTTACTTTCGGTACCGAAAAAAAGGTTGCGCGCCACTGGTTTTTGGTTTTTGTTGTGTTATGTGGTAAGTTGGTTTGGTTTAGTGTGTGTGATGTGAAATACTTAATAATTAATAATCTAAGTAATTAATGCATTTTAAAATGACCCCGAATATAACAAAACCTATAAAAAAAGAAAAAAATATGAAAAACATTGTAGAGAAACCGTTTAAAAATATGAATATATCATTTAACAAACTTAAAGATAATTAGGTATTGTTATTATCTTGTATCAAATATCGGATGGTATTTCAGATGTTATAAAAAAGTATTTATTGAGGAACATTAAGTACAGTAAATTATATAAAACTAACATTAAAGCTACATAAAACCATAGGTGATGATAATTTCAAATTATGCGATTTATAGCGTAAAAATATAACGTCTAAAATGAATACCTATATATACTTATGTATATTCTCTAAATTACTATCTAAATAAAAAAAAACTTTGGACTAAGGTACGTTAATTATTTAAATTAATTTGCAAATGTACGTGAGTGAACCAATTTTTTTTGGTACCTACAGTGCCACAAAGGCCATTCTTAGATATAGGTTAAGTTAGTTAGATTTCATTAAATTATACAGTTTTGAGAATAAGACCGATAAAAAATATCTAGTACCATAAAACTACCCAGCTGTAGTCCAAAAGTACTATGGTACAAAACAAAGTAAATCTTCGATTTAGTGTAATTAATTATTACATTATTGACGCAATTGTTACATAAACTATCCTCATTAATGATTTGAAAACTTCATCATCATCATCATATCACCCGAAAGACGTCCACTGCTGAACATTGGCCTCCCCCAAAGATTGCCACAATAACCGGTCCTGTGCCACCCGCATTGACAACTTAGATAAAACCAAAATAAAAATGTGATATATAAAACTTTATATCATTTTCAAAGACCTTTCTATTGATACCCCACACGCTTATTTATATCGAAAAAAAAATATCTATGCCTCAGTTACACGTATGGAGGGCCCCAACCCCAATTTTTTTTTTACAATATAATATCACAATTCAATAGCGGTTCATGCAACACATATCCTTAAATCTTGCAATCACGTACTGTTTCACTATTTTAATTTGTTTCCGCTACCCAAAGGTTATCTGGAAGAGATTGCTTTATATTATATAGCGATAAGACCGCCTGTTGTGTACCTCTATGTATAATCGTCTGTTTTAACCATGTTTTCTTTTTTGTTAAGGTGTGCAATAAAGAAGTACGTATTCTATCTATCTATTCTATCTATCTATCTATCCTTACCCAATTCTGTAGCATTTATAGTTTCCGAGTAAATCGGCTGTGACAGACGGACAGACGGACATGACGAATCTATAACGGAAATAAAATGGGAACTATTCCGTAGCCAAAATTTGTCTTTTTGGCTAAAAACGACAATAAATATTTGAAATAAATATTTTATACAGAAATAAACCTATATAAATATACAATGATGATGATAAATCTCTCAATTCCTTTTAATATTTAGACGCTAAGACCTAGTTCTACATCTATTTATACAGCCCTATAATGCTAACTGCATGTTCTTTGAATAAATTTGAAAGCAAATGATAGAAATTGTACCAGTTTTCATGTAAAAGGGCATTTACTGCCGGTAGGCAATAAATTACTAATCATAGTATACAGGGTGTAATTCTAAAAGGGGTTACAGGTAAAACGTTTTATTAAAGTGAGAATTTACGTTATTAAACAGTAAACATTATGTATATAAGAGCTGTACCATAAAATAACCATTAAAATAGAATTAAAACGAAAGTAAACTAAAATAAATCTAAAAAGTTGGGCCCCGGTAATTAAATAAATAAATTTCATTCGATAATTCGATTGCGAACTTGATAAGTGACCCACAATTAAATAGCCACGTAAATGTAAAAAAACAAATATTTGTTTAACGCTATTAAACTGTGCCGTGTAGTTACCAATACATCATACATATGTTCGATAAACCTCATAGCTAGTTAACAATGTGGTACATTTTAATTAAAAGGTTACTATTTCAGTAGTAAGTTTCTTCCACGATTAATAGTGTCCACATTTTATGTGACTTAGGAACATTATCCAATTCATTTGGATAGTATTTTGTCTATTTTATTTTAGTCTCGATATTATTATACATATATTCGAGAGTGTCTTTTCAACAATTTTCAATTTTCGAAATGGCTTATTTCAGTTCAGTCCACAAGGATTTTTTTACGTTTCATAAAAGGAAAAATACTATAATAATTGTCTACCATTCCACGCATTCTTTATTTGGGTTTCGTCGTATTTATTTCACTTTTTGTAGTAATAGTTACTCCACTACAAATTTAATTTTAAGCTCTCGATTCATCTACTCGTATACTTTTCGACCGTTGTCGAGCAGAAAAGCGGGGTAAAACCAAATCGGGGTAAAACGAGGGCAACCTATGGCCCCAAAAAGCGTAAACCCATGGGCGCCGTGCCATGAAATCGGGGCCATTGGGCCCCGAAAGCCTTCGTCACGAGAGGAAACAGAGTGTGACAGAATGTGTAACTATGTAGTGTCGTAATGTTGCTATTCTTTTCGCTCTTAGATCAAGAGATTCTGCTAATGAAAACAAATGTTCCGCTCAAAGAATACCCGAACTTTGAGAAGAGCGCTACACGTTTCTCCGTCACACTAATGACGTTTTTATTGGAGTGACAGGGATGCTATACTGAATGGGCCCTTAATAGTATATTACGCCACGAGTGCGAAAAACATGAAATTAGAAACGAGTGGCGATGTTTTAAAACAGTCCCTTTGGTCGTGTTTTAAATCGACACGAGTTACGAATTTCCTTTTTGCACGTGTCTCGTACGACGTTTTTTTAGTACAGATGGCTCTCCGAAGTTTTGGACCTGAAGTAAAATGAGCCACTTCTCGCACTAGAGCGTAAATAATTAAAAAATTAAAAAACACGACTGCCGTTTTAAGCGAACTGAAAAGTAACAAATAATTCATTTTTCAGATTAATTCTTGTGAGCCGTAAGTCTATTTGACCGGTACTGTAGGTATATCAAACGATATATCGTATATAAGTTTTATTTGACAAACTTATCCGTTGCGAGCTGGGGATTGAACCCACGACCGCTGCGTAGCAGCCGTGCATTTTACCCCTTGACCACAAGCGCGTACATACAATGTATCTGTTTCATACACACGGCGGTCAAGAAGATGTATTGTGTCAACGATGACAGTCCTGTCACGGCTTAGGCGTTGAAGGAAAACTTCAATAGAGCGATATTAGAATTTTTCGAATTTTCTCTTCGAAAATATACTAAAACATATAACTTGTATATATATTTACAGTCTGCAAACAAAATGCTTTAATTTGATACCCAAATCATAGCATTTAGATGACATATTATTCTTAGCGCTTTAATTGTATTTTAATGAATCTGGCTTTTCTAGAATAAGTAACAAACATATAAGTTATATATATATTCGTAATCGTTGTTTGAAGCTTTTCATTTTGATATCAAACTCGTTAGGTTTCTTTCATATTCATTTTTTTGGTTAGATTATATTGAATTTTTAGGCTGCCATATTGTTTTTAACGTGACGTCACATATCCTATGTTTTTAACGTGACGTCACGAGGATTCTAATGATACCTTACACTATTAAAAACGGTTAAGTGGTCGCGAAGATCTGCGCGTTTAAAGAAAATATGAAACATACATAGGGGCTGAACACATATCCTTTTGGCAGTCGTGTAATAAAAAAAGGCACCAACTGTACTAATAAAGGATATTTTTTTTTGTTTGAAACATATATAATACCCTGCGACGATATATATATATAACATGGACGTCTAACGCCAGCTCTAAAATGCCGCCAAAAACAATTGTTCAATTGGCAGGACATAGCGCTTTTCTTAACACCGCTCATATTTCGGCGCAACATCTTTGACAAATGTTTATAGAATATAGCCAATCAAAACTTTGACGGACCGATCACACCTATTTTTAAATTTAGCTTTTATAGGTTGGTATTGAAATTCATTACCGTGATGCATTGAAGAGGGGGTGACACTTGTCAACTGATATTCAGGACCGTTGTTGAAAGGCAATTTAGTATGGCGTGCGGCTTCCATGTTTTGTTTGTAGTGTAATACCATAAAGTTGCCGCAAAATAGAAATTGCGAATAATGTAAACGAACTTTGACAGTTTAAGTAAAAAAATCCCAAGTAGACCGAAAGGGACAACCAATACTTTGCTAAGTTAGGAGTCGTTTCTGATGTACGTAATTGAGCGGATTTTTATTTTGTTGTAGTTTTTTCAAATTTTCCAAATTTGGATATTTTCATATTTTTTCTACTCAGAATCGCGAGCTCTTTCGATCCTCATTAGCAGAAAAAAGTGTCCCAAGAATTCCATACATTTTTTTGTCAAAGACAGTTACGGTCGAAGAAATTGTATGAAAAATTGTAGCTAAATAGTATCTTTTTTTTGGGACACATTTTTATTTCTATCAGGATCGAAAGAGCTCGTGATTCTGAGTAGAAAAAATGTAAAAAAATCCTAATTTGGAAAATTAAAAAAAAATACAACAAAATATAAATCCACCCATTTGGGAGGTCAGACACTTCAATCCCTTAGTTCATATTCATATTTATTTATTTATATAACAATAGTACATTGTGTTAGAAAACCTTTTCTCGAATTACATGCTTATAATATAAATTAAAAATAATTAATTATTGTTGGGACATGTCAAAAAAAAAGCAAAATAAAAAAAGGAAATAAGTAAAAAAAAAATAAATAAAGAGAATAATAATAAAAAAAGCCCGAAACAATTAACTTTCAATATATTTTATTTTTATTTTGATAACATGTCATCCCATATAAATCAAAAACAGTACATAAAATAAAAAACAGTAATAAGATAATTCAGGTATAGAATTCAAGATTAATTGTACGTCAGTTAAAAATAAACAAATTATATAAATTAATTATTACTTTGGAAAAATTCCTCTACTGAATAAAAACATTTTGCTAGCAAAAATGATCTTAATTTAGTTTTAAATGTGAAAGGGTTGGAAACAGCTTTAGTCACACCCTTAGTAGATTTTAGATACCCACGGGAAGAGTCGGTGGTGATACGTATTCTTACTGCCGTCACCATGCATCCTTTCCCTTCTCTTGGCTCTAATCCAAGATTATGATCAGATCACGCAATAGAGAAAATATCTTAAACAAAATGTTGTACTTTATATTCATCAGTCATACAATCTGTTGATTTCTATCCAAATGGGGTAGATAAGCTTTTTATGTGACGAAGGTAGACAACTGAGCTCTCAGCCCACCTGATGGAAAGCAGGAACTGAGGTCCATGGACATAGTGATCAAAAAATCGCCTATGCGCTGCCTACCCTGAGGACTTAGATGGATTGCCTCTATCTATGCTAGTAATTACACCGGCTATCTTACCCCCAAACCGAAACAAAGCAGTGCAAACACTGCTATTTAGCGGCAGGTTAACGGGTAAGACGGTGGTAGCTATCCGGGTGGACCCTGCACGAGGTCCTACCACAAAAGCAAGTTTTCCGAATATCTCTTTGGGTCGATCAACCTTTTCTTGTCACTCGTTGCTATATTTAGGTACTTTCTCCTCTCACCCTTAAAATCACAGTTTAATCGCTTTCCAATTTCCGATACGCAAACAAAACAATTATTACTTTTTGACAGTTGTGTGGGACCTTCCCATGATGGATCACGCACTAAGGCACTGGTCTCACCTCGAACTACTAAGCTATGAACTATGGGCTATAAACACGAAAAAAAGATACGCACTCCCGTGTACACGGCGATACTCGCCCAGCTATCAGCTGTCAGCTCATTTAGATGCATTACCTCCTGTAAATGCCCATAATCGCCACGCTGGGCAAGCGGATTGGCAATCGCAGTAATGTGTCCACTATGATGATGCCCAGCATCAATCTTCTGTCTAAGATTCCAGTGACACTTCAATCCCTTAGTCGGCTCTTACGACACCCGCGGGAAGAGTTTAGGCTGGTGATAAATGTATTCTTACTGTCACCACACGGTCATACTAAGTCCTTGAGAATATTTTATACGCAACTTTCGCAACGTATGAAACTTGCTGCGTTCACTACGCTCATAAATCCTAAAATGGCGGAGATGATTTTCGCAATTTCTCGCAGAGCCCTGACGGAGAGATTTGCAAATGTGATTGTTTGTTACCGGATGCGCGTACGCAGCTCGCATTGCGTATTCCAAATGGTTGAAGAGATAGGCGATCCGACTATGATTATTTTGGCTGTTTATAAATAAATAAATAAATATTTTTGGACATCTTTACACAAAAAGATTGCCACAACGACCGGTCCTGCGCCACCCGCATCCAGCGGACCCCCGCGACCTTCACTAGATACATGTAAATAATTAAATACATAGACAGCCATGACCAAGAAACAAATATTTGTGATAAATAAATACACAAATAATGCTCTCGCCGGGATTCGAACCCGGAACCTCCAGCTACGTAGGCAGGGTCACTACCAACTAGGCTACGGAGGTTGACAGTTTAGAGTAAATGTACAACAATCGTCAGCAGTATCCAAAAAACAAATTTAACGAAATATGGCTGACATTCCGTAGCATTTGACGTCTTCGACAACACGTTCGCAGATATACAGGGTGTTCCACGAGCCACTCAAAACCTTGAACGGGGTGATTTGGTAGGTTAAACTGAATAACTTTTACTATGGAGCTAACCCAGAAATCTCAAAAAAAAAAATGCCTTTTTCATATAAAATGTCGTGATCAATCGGTCAAAATGTATGAAAAAGACAACTTTTTTTTAGATTTCGTGATTGGCCCCATATTAAAAGTTGTTCAGAATAGCCTACTAAACCACCCCGTTCAAGGTTTTCAGTGGCTCGTGGAACACCCTGTATTTTTAAGTTAATACAATAAACACAAATAAATGATTAAATCTCAATATATATATGGTGGCAGCATATCGTTACTTATCATAAACAACGCTGTATTCCAAAATAGTCAGTACACGCCTGCAATTTGGATTCTGGTGCTTCATTGTTAGAATTCAAATTACGACAAGGTAGTGTCTTGAGATGCAGCGTTATTCATGGTAAGCGTCGATATCTCAGTGAGCATGGTCAAAGTTAAACGATTCGAATTTGAATTTAAAAAGTTCTCGAGTATAAATGTAATTTATTAAAAGCTAAATGTATCCACGGAGTTTCCTTGTGATGACGGCAGTAAGAATACATTTGTCACCACCCCAACTCTTCCCGCGGGTATTGTAAGAGTCGATTAAAGGATTGAAGTGTCACTGACCAAGTGACCATGCTTTGATAAGTTTGATAGAAGATTGGGTAGTAGCGACATCATAGTGGACACATTACTGCGATCGCCAATCCGCTTGCCCAGCGTGATGATTACGGGCATTTACCTCCTAATACGTCTATAGTTAATAGGAGAGGCCTACGTCCAGCAATGGACTGAGATAGGCTGATGATTTGATGATTTAAAGCTAATTAATGCCTTTAAAATTTGTAAGAACTACTATAAAGGTTCATTTAGACCAAACGAGCATTCGCTCATTCTATCCCCCACTCTACGAAATCAACGATCTTCGATGAATCACATTTTGTGTAACGAACTAATTTCGTAGAGTGGGGGATAGAATGATCGAATGCTCGTTACGTCTAATGTTAATGTGTTCGACTCGTTGGTTGTTTGGAACAACAATGCTATGTCATTGTTTTATGTTTCGACATAAAACGACCTCGGAAGGACCTTTCCTTTAGCGAAAAACATATTATTATGCTTAACTTTAGAGAAAACGTCTTAACACGTCCGCTTTACTGTACACATATTACGCAAAAGTACAATTACGTAAAATACTAACATCAAAAGTAAATAGTTAATATTTAGAATGAATTGATGAATAGGCTTGCAACGTATCCTTTAACCTTTTAGACGCCAATAAGTGATAAATTAAATTATGTGAAAACAATGTAGGTATTTTATTCATATTAGACATCATGTTTCATAGAGACAATACGAGTAATTCGACGTTTATCGTGAATAACGCTGCATTTGAAGATGCTACAGTGTCATAATTTCAATTGTAATAATTAAGCACTTTAGAATTCAAATTAAAAGCAAGTATTATTTTGCATTACAGCGTTGTTCCTGATAAGCAAATATATACTCTTACACAATCAATATTTAAATAGAAATAATGTAAGTTTATTTTTAAAAACAACAGAGTTCCATTCCTCAGCTGGGTATAATTTTTAGTTGAAATGTAAGAATGCAGTTTTATTTTTATCAAAATCGTATTCTGTGGAATGCACCATTCGTCGACTCTTGCGAGTCTTGCGACCAGCTGGGAAGAGTTGGGGTGGTGACAAATGCATTCTTACTGCCGTCACCACCCGATCTACCAGGTGAAAAGTAATTTGTTTTATGATTACGTGCTCTCATTGCTAGCGGAATGAAGGATTGTTAGTTTTTCTGTTTTAGTTGATTTCATCGTTTATAATATTAATATGTATTTTAATGTATGTATGTAGTTAGTTCATGTATACAGGGTGGTCCTAACCTTGACGTCAAAAAATTTTTTTTAGATTCCTCACGTCATGGGCTATCAGAATATACCCCATGTATATTAGCCGATTTTTTGTAGTTTTCGAGTTATGCATTTTTGAAAATTTTTTTTTGAGAAATTCTGGAATGAAGAAATTTATTAATTTAAAAAAAAGTATTAGATTTTTTTACTAGTTTCTTTTTGTAAAAGTATAACTACAAATAAAGCATTTACTGACAAAAAAATTAGCGTCCTCACTTTGATACAAGTAGCATAAAAAATACCAAATTCAAAATTTTACGTTAAAAACTCATCAAAATAGCATTAATGTACGTAAATAAAAAAATAAAACATATCCCAAGGAATTTTCGTATTCTAAAGACCACCCTAGACCTTGAGGCTTCGTAAAAGTAAAAAAAAAGTGATACTTAATGATGAGAATTTTTCGGAATAGTCGGTCAAATAAACTTAAAAAAGCTTAAAATTTTAAAGTAGTAAAAAATTACTTCAATAACTACACAAATTGAGTTTTCGTGGTATTTTCTGTCTTTGTTTATTGATAAGAACAACAAAACAGACGAAATTTTACTTTCTTTTTAAATTAAAAATTTAGAAGTTTTTTTTTAAGTTTATTTGACCGACTACTCCGAAAAATCCTCATCATTAAGTATCTTTTTTTTTTGCTTTTACGAAGGTTTAAGGTCTAAGGCAGTCTTTAGATTACCAAAAATCCTTGGGATATGTTTTATTTTTTTTATTTACGTACATTAATGTTATTTTGATGCGTTTTTAACGTAAAATTTTGAATTTGGTATTTTTTATCCTACTTGTATCAAAGTGAGGACGCTTATTTTTTTGTCAGTAAATGCTTTATTTGTAGTTATACTTTTACAAAAAGAAACTAGTTAAAAAACCCAACACTTATTTTTTTATTAATAAATTTCTTCATTCCAGAATTTCTCAAAAAAAACTTTCCAAAAATTCATAACTCGAAAACTACAAAAAATCGGCTAACATACATGGGGTATATTCTGATAGCCCATGACGTGAGTAATCTAAAAAAAAATTTTTGACGTCAAGGTTTGGACCACCCTGTATATTTGTGTAGGTATATATGTAGGTATAGATATGATATATATGTTTTTGTTCATATTATTTTACTGGATAGATGTAGCACCGCCCACAATCTCTCTGCTTTGCCTTAAGGTTGACTGGTAGAGAATGCCTCATGGCATTAAGTTCACCTTTTGTACGTTAAGTTTTACTTTTGTGCAATAAAGTTTAAATAAATAAATAAAGGTTTAATAATTGAAAAAAATAAATTATTAACAATAACATTGAATACAAACTAAACCTTAACAAAATAAATTAGTAAAAGTAATTTTAAATTATAAACTTAAATAAAATGAAACCTAAAAAATATAATAATATAATACTTTTTATGCGAGTCAATAAAAATAGTAAACAAATCTAAATAATGAAATAAATATGCCGAAACGAAATGCAAATGCTAAATGCTAAAGAGGCCGCTCGTTGATGTCTTTTTTGCTGGCACGCGATTGGTCAAATTCATTATAGTTGCCTACAGGGTTGTATAATGAGTTCATTAGAGTTGATTAGCGAATCGATGTATATTAACTATACATATGAATATAATTTTGTTTACATAATCTTAATTCAGAAAACATTACAGTCGATGAGTAGAAAAATGCTTATTACTTGCACATCCGTAGTAATTTCAACAATTTTAATTTTATCTCACCAATTATCATTCTCATTCGATCATGATATACTGACATGTGGAATAAATCTCATTTTCTACTAATGCTATTTTAATTAGGTGTGCAAATTAAACATAATTACTTACGCATAATGTTTGTGCATTATGTTAATATCCGATCTCTTTGTTCATGTACAAAGAGATCGGATATTATACGAATTTAAAAATAAACCTATAATTGATAGTTATTTGAAGACTAAAATAATGTACGATAAATAAAAATAAGTATTTAACTCTCGGTTAAAGAATACAGTATGGGTTTCATATAAAGGTGCATTCAGACCAAACGAGCATTCGCTATTCTATCCCCCACTCTACGAAATCAACAAATCACATTTTGGGTAACGATCGAATTTCGTAGAGTAGGGGATTAGAATAGCGAATGCTCGTTTGGTCTGAATGCACCTTAATATATAAACACGCTGATTTCAATTAAATTAGATTCCACTTATTCTGTAAACTTTACAGGATAAGTGAAATCTAATTTAATATTCCATTGTATTGTAATTTCCTTGATTTTAACTAGGCAAATAACATAATTTTTGCTGGTGGTAGGACCTCGTGCAGAGTCCGCCCGGGTAGCTACCACCGTCTTACCCGTTAACCTGCCGCTAAATAGCAGTGTTTGCACTGCTGTATTTCGGTTTGGGGGTAAGATAGCCGGTGTAATTACTGGCGTAGATAGAGGCAATCCATCTAAGTCCTCAGGGTAGGCAGCGCATAGGCGATTTTCTGATCTCTGTGTCCATAGGCCTCAGTTCCTGCTTATCAGGTGGATTGAGAGCTCAGTCTACCTTCGTCACTTAAAAAAAATGTTTCTTAACGATACCGTCATATCAATAAATTCGTTCAGATATTTATGCCCACCTTTTCCGCATCGATGTATATGACTATCTGAAGGTTAGAATTCGCGAGCGAAAGTGAACAGTGAATCAGCTGACAAATGATTCCTATAGCTTTACGAGTGTTACTTTAAAAACCAGTTTAATTAGACCTCTAGATCCATATGATCATGTATGACCTTTACGCTTAGTACATGATTGGTATGTCAGTATGTCGCCGCGAGATAGATTTTCTATCTTTTACCAACTATATGAATAAAAGAGGGATGGATAGTCTATCTCGCGGCGACATATTGTCGCACTGGTCCTGTGCTAAGCCCACTTGTGTGACATACGTACGCTACCGTAACTGCTTACCAACAGGTAGGGTTTCCAATTCGGATATTCGAAAACTTCGAATATTCGGTCGATTTTACTATTCGAATAATACAGCATGAGGTATTCGATATTTCTTTACTACTCATAAAAAAATTGAGTTTAAAGCAACAATTACTAAGTTTTAATACGAATTCTTCATTCATTGCAAAGCTAACTATTACATTATTAAAAGAAAATAATTTTATGGACTTTTTTCTTATGCATTTTTGGTATTCCCTCGAAATTAACCACAACAGTGAGGATAGGTATACCTGAAACATGATAGTCTTTAGTTATCTACCCCAGAATACCATACCTTATTTAAATATTTGACGTAAAATATACGTACGACGTAATTTAGAGTTGCCAAATTTCGGGGGATTTGTCTCTGTCACACCAACGAAGGCGTCATTAGAATGACGGAGACAAATCCCCCGAAATTAGGCAACTGTAAATTACGTCGTACGTATATTTTACGTCAAATATTTAAATAAGGCATGGTATTCTGGGGTAAGGTTTTAAGCTTAGTTCAAGAACGTAGGTGCCTATTAAATACCATTGAGAATAAGGGAAAATGTTCGGCCACCTGTTAAGGTGCGTTTAAATTAAACTAAGAGAGCATTCGCTGTTCTAGCGCCCGTTGTACGAAATCAACCAATCACGTTTTGTGTACTGGTTGAATTTCGTAGAGTGGGAGGTTAGAACAGCGAATGCTCTTTTAGTTTGACGCACCTTTACGACACGACGATTCCGAACTTCGGAGTTAGCGCGCCAGGCCAACTGGTTCTGGTCGCTACCTACTATGCGCCTGCGACGAGAAGTGAGCTAGTAGAATAGTATTGGCCGTTATTATTTTGTCTGACGCGCTCCGAATTCAAATCACTTTCGATTTCTGTTCGTTACGTAGCCGTTACATAGCTTACATATTTATTTATATTCGCTTGTCTTTGACCTATTTGAAGATGATTTATTATTTCCAGCCGAAAAAATCAAAAAATGACATTTTAAATTGCGTCCTATTACGAGTAGTTCAAATACCAGTTAAGTGCACGAATCGTGTTATTCGATTGGTAATGAATTTTATTATCAGGAGAATTAAGTGAGGACGATATTGCATGACATTTACCAAAGAAAAAAAAATGATTTTAACAACGCCGAAGATGGGTGACGTTCTGACGTTGGTTGGTCGATAAAAAAATGGACATAGTTAAGGGCTTAATGAAACTAATATCGCGTCGATTGTGTTATGAAACTATGTGTTATACCTACTCTGTCTAATAAAATAACCCAGATACGGCAGTAGCAAATGGGGGGGGGGCGTTAAATTTAAAAGATATAGGTTCGTATATTTTTTTAATTTTACTTATTTTGGGGCATTAATAGTATTAGTACTTAAATGGGAAATGTATTATTGATCAATCTTAGAAAATTTTAATTTATCGCTCTTTCTTAATTGTTGTTACACAAAATTTAACTACCTAATATGACATTAAATTTTGAAAGGCCTTTAATTACGTTTTTTTTGCAATCCAGTCTAATATTTCTTTAGCATTTTTTGATGGCAAAATAAACGAGAGCCTTTTTCATTTTTTCACACCTGACGCCATTTATGTGTATCGACACGATTCAAACTACTCTTAAAAGCCTTGTAATTACAACCTGAAAGTAAAAATACCTAACGTTATTCATCTAAGTGCTCAGGCATATATCACTCGAATTAACACTATTTTACCACTCTACCATTACCCTAAGAATATATCAATTGAAAATTAAACCTTGCTCATTAACATCTAAAGTACAATTCAAGTCGCAACAAAACATAGGTAAAACTAAACTTATATTCTCAAAATTGAACCTTACTTGTAAACAGTAAAGTCTAATTCAAAACAAATCTAACAAAAGTCGACTTTTGACGTCTCAGGCGCCAACTTTCGCTTAGCTTTCCAAAACAGTTGAACATCGAACTTCAAAACGTCTCAAAATCCGTTAGAATACACTTCGAAATTCAACTTTATCTTTGTAAAGGAAGACGCCATTTTGATTCGACTAAATTGTCACTTGATGACTTAATTTTGTTATTTGTTGTTGTATCGTGAGTTGATCTTTTTGGGCATGTTGTACGGTAGAGAATCGTTTGTCGTTAATGACATTCGTTAAGGTTATTTTTCGGTTAAAATTGCGTAAAATTGACAGCTAATTTGATAGGGCCAAAGAAATTGTCCGGAAGGAGGCCAATTTCACAAAGGTTCTATGGTATTAGTGAAAAGGAAATGGATTTATTGTCTTTTTAGTAATATGGTACACTGTGTATTTTACGTCGATTAAAAGGAACAATTTTTATACATGACTGAGTTTAACACTATCATTTTTAAGTCTTTCCTGAGTAAAAAATTATAGTGAACATAAATTATAATGAAACTTATTTTTCACACCATTCTTTTTATCGATTTTTTGCTTCGTAGGTGGGTATAGGTAGCTAAGTACCTACGTATAATTTATTGAAATAATCATGATTCGAGGGTTACTCTGACAAAAACTAAGAAATGTTATAAAAATCATAAAAAACAGTAAATTTTAATTTAATTCTTTCAATTACAGCCAGTATTTATGCATATCAATATTTTCAAAGTTCATCGTAGTTGTAAAAAAAGTAAAAAAAATGTAGTTGTGCGTATAGCGCAGTATTGTTATGTAACTTTTGAAACGGACAATAAATTAACCATTTAAATCAAAATTAAACACATCACGCACACTAAAACCACATTGTTAAGGAAATAAAAAAGAAAGTGATTTACCAACATCGTTATAATTTCACAGGCAATGTTAAAAGCCATTAAATAATTATACTAAATCAGTATGGCCACATAACAGGGAAATAAGGCAAGAAAGTGAAAAGGAACTCAATCGCGGCGCGGCTGTTACTTCCGATTTCCCAAGCCTCGCGAGCGGACGCATCGCTTTAAAAAAAATAAAAAGGTCTTTTATAGTCCGCACTCCGGGCTGTCTGACCGAAAGCGCGCGAAATCGCCCTTATAAAAAACCGAAAATGGAACGTTGAGTGATAGTGATGTGTTTTGAAATCCGAACCAATGGATACGAAATTAAAAAGCAAAATTTCAAAATTCGAAGAAGAGCCAGTGCAATGGGTTTCAAGGTGTTTTTGTTGGTCGTTTTTTTGGGTGTTGTGTGTGGTGAGATAGAGAATGACGTTTTGACGCTGCAGGATGATTTAGACCTTAAGGACGAGGAAATAAAGTCGGAGAGAAGGAGGCCTGCGAACGAGCAAGAGAAGGATATATTATTGTTGGACGCTTTGGGACGGAGGAAAGGGTCCTATCATAATTCATATGGTGCATCTCAGGAGGATGATTCTATTATGGATTTATTGGGAAAAAGTGAGTATTATGTATTACATTTAAGTTTTTTACGTTAGCAGAATTAAGAAATTATTTTCGGCATTATATCTAAAAGGAAGTTTATTAAATTATATAAAAGAAAAAAATTACACGATAAACATTTTAAGAGTTTGATGCTGTATTTTTTTTTTGTTTTAGTACTTATCTAGAATATCCTATGATTAGTGATGCGTAAAGTATTTTCACATTATTACAATAAATATTAGCAGTTAATTATAATACAGAAAAAAAATCCCCATTTAAGTATAATAAGACATTAGATTTTTTTGTGTACCAAAGAGCTAATTGATACAATATTAATACGTAAAATATTTACTTAATCAATTTGAAGATTTTTAGATAGGTACATATAAATACTGATATTAATAACAAAATTAAATTAGAAATTTAAATTTTCTATTATTAAACCCTTATAATATATTTTTTTAAAGTATATTTTCTACTTTCCAAAATAAGTATTACCAGTGATACCAAAACATTAAAAGAACATATAAAACTCCTACAAAATGGATACGTTAGTAGACCTAGTACAGAATCTACTAACCAATAAACCCATGGTGTTATTTAGACAACCATTTTAAACATCTACTTCGCTTTAAGTATAATTATAATTGAACTAACTACTTAAACATATTAAATACACATACATAGTCCTATTAACAAATAATACAAGTGAATCGTTAAATGATCATAAATTAAAGATAACCTTATTAAAACTATATTACCACAACTTTCACGTAATTACGAAATTATCGAATTTGCGAGAACTGTACAATTAAAATCGAATTAGATCGAATTGCGGTAATGACATCCGGTGTATGGGAGACTAACCGAAATAGCTCTCCGAATCGCTAAACTGAAGTGGCAGTGGGCGGGGCACATTGCGCGTAGAACCGATGGCCGTTTGGGCGGGAAGGTTCTTGAGTGGTGGCCACGTACCGGAAGGCGTAGCGTGGGTAGGCCCCCACAAGGTGGACCGATGACCTGGTGAAGTTCGCAGGAGTTCGCTGGATGCGGGTGGCGCAGGACCGGTCATTGTGGCAATCTTTGGGGGAGGCCTATGTTCAGCAGTAGACGTCTTTCGGCTGATATGATGATGATGATGATGATGATGATGATGATGATGATGATGTATGGGTGAGGCCTGAGTAAACGCTTGAGCGGAGCGTACAGCGGGGCGGGCAGCAAAGTGCCCATGTTAAACAAATGCAAACGTATGCGACTATGCGCGTAACCTGAGTGCCTGCCGTCTGAATCCCTTAGACGCCCGACTTGCCGCCACTATAGGTCTTGCAATCCGAATGTTCGAATATTCGATCTTTAGTATTAAGGTGCGTTTAAACCAAAAGAGCATTCGCTGTTCTAGCGCCCGTTCTAAGAAATCAACCAATCACGTTTTGTGTACCGATAAAATTTCGTAGAGTGGGAGGTTAGAACAGCGAACGCTCTTTTAGTTTAACCGCATTTTAGACGCCCGATGTGCTGCCACTATAGGACTTGCAATCCGAATGTTCAAATATTCGATCTTTAGTATTAGAATCGAATATATTTTATAACTAAGAAATATTTCATATTTTAAGGACAAACGGGTATAAATCGCGTAAAATTATGTTTAATTTGGCATGTTACGACCTGTAACCTCAGGATAAAATAAGTTTGTCTTTAGAATATGATTGACTGATAATCGTGAAAGTTTAAAGCAACAATTGCTACGTCTTACTTCACATTCCGCATCAACAGAAACCGAAACAGACACGAAAACGAATGAAAGGCTACAGGGGCTGACAAATAGCCGTATTATAGCCTTGTCTATAGCCGATTGTTCATAGCTTAGTAGCGCGCGGTGAGACCAGTGCCTAACGTCTACGTAAGGAAGTTAGGAACATAGTTACCATTGACAGTAGTGTCACTAAATATGTCATTAACCGGTTCTGGCCGGTTGGCGACGAGAAATTGGAAAGTGTTGTTTTATTACATGAACCTAGAATTATCTAGGCAGCTTTGACAGAACAAGTTTAGATTATAATCCGTCAGCCTCCGTAGCCTAGTTGGTAGCGACCCTGCCTACGAAGCTGGAGGTTCCGGGTTCGAATTCCGGCGTGGGCATTATTGGTGTATTTATTTATCACAAATATTTGTTTCTTGGTCATGGATGTCTATGTATTTAAGTATATATATGTATCTATCTATTATATATATCGTCGCCTGGTACTCATATCACAAGCCTTAATTGAGCTTACCGTGGAACTAGGTTGATTTGTGTAAGATGTCCCAAGATATTTATTTATTTATTTTTATTTATAATTCGTTTTTATTAGCATTTATAAATACAAAAGTACACCTATGGTTTAAGGACTAGCTTTAACGTAAATTTTTTTATGATAATTGTGACGGACTACAATGGGTAAACGAGAAAATTGGTATTTGGGTCCATCAACTTTTTGATCGACACTATTCTGTCCCGTAACGCACGTGACAATTTCATCAAGTTTGCTAGAAAAAATGATTAAAAATTGTACATGCGTTAGGCTCCACACAAGTTCACATCGATACATTTAGGTACCAACTGTTTTTCATTGTAAATATGTGTATAGTATTAGAATAGAATAGAATAGAATAGAATAGAATAGAATTCATTTATTTGGTGTAAAAAGGTAAACTTAAATTAAAATACATCTTAAACTAAAAACAACACCAAAATGGATGCCACTCAGTATATGCCGCTAGCTAAAGATTTAATTGACGTACATTTGTAAGTTCATGAAAAGTAACGCAGCAGACAGAAAAAATGTCGATCGAAAAGTTGATTGGTCCATTTGACAGGGAAATATTGCGTTTATGTGCATAAAAGCCGTACCAAAATATTTTACAGTATAATTTCCGCATCAGATGTAAGTTTTCTGTTTGACTCAATGGTTGACTGGTAGAGAATGCCTTTAGGCATGAAGTCCGTCACTTGTACTTTTTTTGTAACTGAGCAAAGGTTAAATAATTCAATCATGTCACGGCATGGTAAATAAATAGCAAATAAAACTCGTTCGCACATATATTTTTACGTTAATACTAATAACTTTATTCAATAATTGTAACTAAAAATGTACGTGAATTCAAGTTTTAAGGTTTTAAGTTCGCAATAAAACCAAAATTGTGTTATAATTATAAAAGTACGTGATTATGAAATAATGTAAATTTTTAGGTTTGTTTAATTTTTTTTATATTCTATTCTACTAGTATTCTGGTAATCAGACAGCCAAATCTTCATTGAATTATTTTCAAAACTACAATTTATGTACATAGATTACATCTAACTAATCTACTTGTCTCCCTTTTTTTAGTCATTGAATTAATCTTCGAATATGATGTAAGTTAAGATAAAACAAAATGTAGATAAGATAAGGAAAGTCGGTTAGTGTTGCTGGTTGTGACACGGAATAACAATGACATAGTGGCGTCATATTCATTGCGCAACGTCTTCTTCACTTTCTTATTTTGACAACCTGTATCTTATCTTGTCAGCCTCCGTAGCCTAGTTGGTAGTGACCCTGCCTACAAAGCTGGAGGTTCCGCGTTCGAATCCCGGCGAGGGCATTATTTGTGTATTTATTTATCACAAATATTTGTTCCTTGGTCATGGATGTCTATGTATTTAAGTAGGCATCTATATGTTCTAGTAGGTATCTATTATGTATATCGTCACCGGGTACCCACATCACTAGCCTTAATTGATCTTACCGTGGGACTACGTTGATTTGTGTAAGATGTCCTAAGTAAATATCTTTATCCTCGTAAAGCATTTTGGCTCATGATGGTACCGTGTCTTGTCGTTTGTTGTCGTTGTTTTGTGCCGTGACGTTCTAACAAGTAGGTATACAAGTGCGAAAGTGATGCGTATTGCGTAGCACGATAAATGGATAAAACGAGACCATCATAAGCTACGTGCATGCCTAGCCAAGATGCCATTCTGCAATCGCATACGATAAGCGATAAGTCACGTGACCATAATAATTTATGGAAATGGTCACATGACTTTTCGTAAAAATCTGTCATTCTCATACACTGATTACTTATCACTTATCGTATACGATTGCAGACTGGCATCTTGGCTAGGTCTGCTATTAACATCGAACAAAGGAGGATGGGCAAATTAGCCTATTAACCAATAACGACAAACGGTATGTCTCTGGATAGCTTATATTAAACTCCGTAACTTTTACTATGGCAGGAACTTCCAAATATGTGTGTGAAGAAACTTAATATCACTTAAAAACTGGGAGTTACAGAGTATTTAACTATCGCAAGTGTTCGTGATTGCCAGTTAGTGACCGTCATTATTACATTACTGACCTAATAAGTCTTAAATTAGTAGTGTTTAATTTCCGCAAATATGTCGTAGTCTCGTACTCTCTATATGTATATAAAAATACATTTCAGGATTATTGTATGTTATGTTGTCCAAACAATATTCAAAGGTGAATATTACGTAAATATAAATGTCTCATTGGTAAATGATTGTTTTAGCTATAACTTTTTTTTCACAGCTGTTAGACCGTCTCTGCCTAAACAAAAATTGTAGAGTACAAAACAACCTTTCCAAAAATATATAGTTTGTTGTTATTGGCTTTTAGGCCAGAGTCCATACATTTACATTCTTTTACATTCTCCTTTAAATGCAATGAAATTAGAACAGAGTTGCATTTGTTTTGTCTCTTAACATTTTTGAACAAACTTAAACCAGCTTTATTTTCAACTGAGTATGTAAATCATTTCAATAGCAAATTTTGGATATTTCTCTTGTACGAGTGGGCCTTGAGGATATGATGGTTAATTGTCGATTTATCGTTTTATCGATTGGCAAACGTCAAAAAGTTATTAAACCGAACCTTCATATTCATAAGTCTAATGTTAACGGGCGGATTTTTATTTTGTTGTCGTTTTCAAAAAAATTCTAAATTAGGACTTTTTTACATTTTTTTCTACTCAGAATCACGAGCTCTTTCGATCCTGAACAAAATAAAAAAGTATCAAAAAAAATCCATTGAGTTACTATTTTTCATACACTTTCTTCGACCGTAACTCAGTGGAAGGCAAAAAAAATGTACTTATGGAATTCTTGGGACACTTTTTTCTGCTAATGAGGATCGAAAGAGTGGAAAAAGTATGAAAACATCAAAATTTGGAAAAACTAAGTACAACTAAATAAAAATCCGTCCTAATATAGTACCTAGGTATTTATATGACCAATATAGATTGATATAGATTTGTAAGGACGTATGTATATTACCAATGTAGATTTTGCATTTATTGTAGAAATTACCTAAATAACGTTAAATAATAAATAAATAAATGTTTCAAAAATTAAATTTCTTTCAGCTTATTAGTTAATTATTTTAGTTTATTTTCCATAGTGATAATAATTAATTGTTTGACCAAAATTATGAGTCCATAAAAGCTTTTTCACTTTTAAGGACACTTAATTAGCTTCATCATCATCAGCCTATGATAGTCTACTGCTGGACCTAGGCCTCTCTTATTATTATTAACTACGCGTATAGACGCATTAGGAGGTAGGAATCGCCACGCTGGGCAAGCGGATTGGCGATCGTTGTAATGTGTCCACTATAATAACATTGCTGCCCATCATCAATCTTTTATCAAATAATGGTCAGTGACACTTCAATC
>JALPQI010025515.1:0-11877 GCA_025490895.1 Thaumatotibia leucotreta
CGAGTGCAGTGACGGAAAGCATCGTGAGGATATCTGCATACATATTCGAAGTCATTATTTCAAGAATGTATGCGAAGTTCTCAACAAGTATTGGACCAGCGATGGGACCACACAAAATAGCCACGTTTGATCTCGAATTGCGAAAAATGGCCAGAAAACAATGCAATACAAACAAAATACAATAAACTTATGTGGCTTAAAATACGATATCAAACATTCAGTAGTAGTTTTAGTCTTCGCAGTGAATAAGACATATACAGTACTGTATGTCCTACAATAAATAACACAAGATTTTAATATAATAGAAAAGTTAAAAATACGTTACATTAGGTAATCGCAATGTTTAATTTCAAAATCAGCAGCAGCAGAATAGGGAAATGTATAAAAAAATAACCAATTCTCTTATCGTTGACTTGTCCGTAGATTTATAGCGTAAAATAGTTATCATTGAACACTATCAGATTATGCAATGTAATCCATTTTGTCCAATTCAAACCCAACACCTTTTCTAATTCGCTATATTTGTTGTTACAGGTAAGCGTATCTGATTGCTGCAGATAATACAGCAGATAACCATCTATAGCAGAGGTTCTCAAACTTGTTTACTACGCGCTCCCTTTCTACCAACGTAACCCCGTAAAGAGAAAAAAGCTATGTATCTTATATCAAGTTTGCACCAAATATGAAAATACTGTAAAAAGTAAATTTTTAGATCAGATACCTACATTCCTATACTTAACTATAATCCCATTTTTACGTTTACCGTAAAAAAAGTTACCATTTGGGTATATTCCTCATACGGTATTAGAAAAGTTACCGGGAACGACACATCACTATGCGGGTGGTTTATAATGATCCCATTTATCTTGCTAAGCGTCAATTTCGCACTTGCATACTTATCAGAACATGACAGAAACGATGACAAACGATAAATACGGTACCATCATACGCTTAAGGTGCATTTAGAGCAAACGAGCATTCGCTCTTTCTATCCCCCACTCTACGAAATTCGTTCATTACACTGAACATGATACGTCGAAATTCGTTGATTTCGTAGAGTGAGGGATAGAATGAGCGAATGCTCGTTTGGTCTAAATGCACCTTTACAGCGGCCAATGCCGTTGGAAGATCCCTAGGCCTCTATTAACTAATGTGTGGCATTCCAGTTTGAAAACCCCTTTGTTTTTTCTTTTACGTTGGGAAAATGCTTTTACGCATCCTGTCGTGAGACAGGTATGACAGACTATGGAGCATTGACCTCCACTACCGTCTAAAAACCCAACGAGTGCCATCTCCGCTTTTGATATGGTAACGCAGGATCGCTGAGCATTCTACTGCCTCACAAGTTTGAAAAACCCTGGTCTACATAATGGACAAACAGTAGTGCTACAGACGCCGTGTAATCTTGTTACAGGATTCACTCGAATCTTTAATACAATAAGCTCTTTAGCTTCCTCACCCTTATCCGTTTTATCCGATAACAATAGGTCGTATGTCTAATACGTTTAAGGAACTCACTCGACTAAACGGCTCTGTGATAGTGCGTTGTATTTAGCCTGTAATCCTATTGTTCATGTACGATCTAACGCCTGGCGAAGTTCACGAATAAAATGTCTCGAATCTAGGGTAACTTCTAGTATATTTTGACTCTCGATTGTAAGAAACGTACGCAGTTTTAAGTGAGATTACATACTGGTTCGTGGCAGCGGTGTTGTGAATAGCCATGGCGAAACCAAGTTATCTGCTGGCTTATCTCTTAGAGGCAAATCTCGGAACACAGGTAATTCGATCTCAGATCTCGGCTATTACGATGTTATCTTTCTATTATGTCGCTAATCTTGATCGTTTTGTACAATGTAGTTATTTGGTTTAATTTGATTTAGTTAATTGGTGAACAATAGTTTTTGGTGTAGTATTCACACGTTATGTTTTTGTTTTGTATAGATAGGTACTGCCCATAATCGTCATGCTGGGCGAACGGGTAAGCGATCGCAGTAGTGTGTTCACTATGCTGATGCTGCTGCCCATCATCAATCTTCAGTAAATGAATGGTCTGTGACACTTCAAATCCCTTAGCTGGGCGCGTCTTGGGCGTTAACGCTTGAATCCCAACACTTTAGTATCCTTCACTGCGTTCGGGATTCTATTGTGAATCCATCACTTCATTCGGGCTTCCTTTGCGATATTATCTAGTATTTACTACCATCACCACACGTAGTCACTGTCAATCAGTTCTGAAATCCGATGAACAGTGCTTGATAATGACACTGAGAAAGGCTTTCCGATTCCGACACATGTCGCGCGTACCAACAAAAAATACTGTTATAAGCTTTACAATCTTTGTATCGATAGATAGGTATATTTAAATATTTTGAAACCCGAAGCATTTGAACTATATCTGTCGTCTAACAGTAATACTAAAACAACATTATACACTTATTGAGTCAGCCTCCGTAGCCTAGTTGGTTGATGAAACCCTGCCTACGAAGCTGGAGGTTTCGGGTTCGAATCCCGGCGAGGGCATTATTTGTGTATTTATTTATCACAAATATTTGTTTCTTGGTCATGGCTGTCTATGTATTTATCTATTATATATATCGTCGCCTGGTACCCACATCACAAGCCTTAATTGAGCTTACCGTGGGACTAGGTTGATTTGTGTAAGATGTCCCAAGATTTATTTATTTATTGAGTCACTTATTTTTCGCTACTTAGTTATTCGTGATATGTTCGAATACCCTAGCTTTAATAGGTCTTTAATAGGTCTCCATTATTAAGCAATGAACCCTGTGCGATGACTGCTCCACGTTAAATTAAGTTTCAGTTTCAACGTAATGCGTCATCATCGCCCTATAATCAGTTATTCCTCATAATCCTCAGATTTGTATGAGCCAATCCCATCCGCATTATCCTGTTCGATAACATCTGGCTGGCAAGGTGTCTAGTAACTATTAGTTTTGCAACACGTGTGTCGGAACGGGAGGCTGCGGCACTGGGTCACAATTGCAATATGGTGTACGTGGACAATGCATTAGTACACACACTAGCGTATCGTAGGATTAGGCATGTGTGAAATTTACTTACGAATAAAAACTTTATAAAAGAAAAGGTGTGTAATTTAGAGAACAAATCTCGCAATTCGCATTATACTGCGTCGTCTTTTATTTTTTGTTTTTCATTTCTTTAATCACAATTTAATTAAGCTTGTGTAATGTAAATTGTAAGCCCATTAACTATACGCAAAATTCAAACTTCAAATCTAGATTATTTTTGTAAGTAACTTCACGCGTTTTCAATTCTCCAGCCTTATGTAATATGTCTAATCTAATCAACCTTATAGCAACCTGTAACCATAGATAAACTGAGTAATGACATCGTGTAATCAAGATTCGAACTAATACGATTGCGACTAATTTAGGCATCAGAGGCCTACCTATTTCTCGAAAGCTTGTAACTTGTAATACAAGCGGTAGTCCTTACCTAATGAATAGTGTTAAAAAGAGACTTTCACTTGTATTACAAGTTACAAGCTTTCGAGAAACGGGCCCCAGGCCTACTACCGAGAAAATCAAAATTCGTAAATTTCGATGATTTGTCTCTCTCACTTCAATCAAAATTATATCGTATATCGCGGTAGGGCCGCTCGAGCCTAATATCGGTTAGAAACGCGTATGATTGCCACATTAAAACTAAAAGACAGTTAATTTCATATGCCTCATAACACGCTAAACACTTATTTTACCCCAACCCTCTAAAGACCGTTTGAATTTAAAAGAAATGCACAAAGCGACATCTCTATAGCTATATATTCATGTTTGTAACACATGCACTTAATAGTTAATGTAACTTCTACCGAAGCTGCATTGAGGGGCCAATCTGGGCCACCGGCCGGGTGCTAATGCGTTTTTTTTTCACAGACATGTGCTCCTGCCAATTCGGCAGAAAGGTGTTCGTCGACACGAGCCTGTGATCTATTAGCTGCATACCGGGCTGACGACATGCTACTCGAGAATAAAGATACATTTCTTATAGTATCAAATAGGACACGATTCAAAATCATGCATAGCTTAAAAGCATATCAATTATATGTAGGAAGAAAACCGATTAAGTAGGTACCAGTATTGCTGCGTAAGCAATGTTTGAATAAGTAAGTGCAATTAAAATTAGATTATTAGAAAATGATATTTTTCTAATATTACTATTGGTAATTAAAATTCGAGATATTTTGTTCTTAATTTATAATTAAACGTAAAATTATTAGAAAATTTTATTTTCCCAAAATTACTATAGGTACTTAAAATTACAAATTTTTATTCTTAAATTATTCGAGTGTAGTATTAGGGTGACTACAGCTTCAAATTTCTTATTTTCCCATGGAGAAAAAACAGGCTACATCATTTTTCCCTTCAGAAAAGTCTGAAACGGTAAATATCATGGTAAGCATTTAAGCCGTTTCAGAGATTTCGACATAATACACGTGAATTTGACAGTTTCATTATATTTAGGTATAGATATTATTGTCTCACGAAATTTGAAATTGAATTCCGACATAAATACTTATTATAATTTTGGTAATATAAATATAATATATCGTCGGGTTAAAGGCAGAACCAACTATTTCCTTGAAGTTGGTTGGAACAAATCGTATTTTATGCCAATGTCATACCTACTCGTAGAACACTATTTGCTAAAAGATGTTTTACCGAAATAGTTGGTTCTGCCTTTAAGCCGGCGATATAGATTGACCTAAAGATAGATAGAAGATATATACCTAAAGTTAAGAATTGCTCGTTTACTGATAATAATAGTTATTTTTCAGTACAGAGGTGGTTTTTTATGCACTTGTGCGAGAATTGGTTCATATCTTGTCAGATCGAAATTTCGTAGCGCCACCTTGGGGGCTAGCACGATCTACTAATGTGATTCCTACGAACAAATAAAACATGGAAACCGCAGGCCATACTAAATTGCCTTTCAAAAACGGTCCTGAATTTTACTTGTCACCCCCTCTTCAATGCATCTCGGCAATGAATTTCAATGTCAACCTATAAAAACTTAAACCGCCATTTAAAAATATTTGTGAATTGTCCATCAAAGTTTTGATTGGCTATAATCTATAAACATTTGTCAAAGATGTTGCGCCGAAATATGCGCGGTGTTAAGAAAAGTGCTATGTTCTGCCCATCTTGGCACAATTGAACAATTGTTTTTGGGGGCATTTTTGAGCTGGCGTTAGACGTCCATGTTATATATGGTCGCAGTGCGATTCAGTTTTGGACCTAAACTTAATCGTGATGTGTCAATTCCATATCGCATTTAAGAGGTCATGGTAGCCCCCCTGTACTGAAAAACATCGAACTTGTATACGTATCATAACGTACTATTATACAATTAACTCGAGACTACGGAATTTAATACGAATTTTACGTGATAGGGGAAGAAACTAATAAAACTTTCCACATTTCATATACGAGGCCAAATAGGAAAACTCGTGACGCGTGGGTTAGAGAAATATCAAGAATAGCAGAAAAAGAGAGCAAAAGATTTCAATTCTTTGAACCCAATAGTTTTGAGTTTTACACGTTACCTACTCTTAAAATCGGCCAATTGAGCCCATGTTCAGTGTAGGGTTCCGTAGCTATTTAAAAACTGTTCAACCTATCAAGTTCAAAGTAAGTTTTAAGATTTTTTTCGTATTTTTTAAACTTGTAGTTCAAAATGTGCCCTCTAAACATTTTTTTGCTTTCGGAGTGATTATTTCCGAAAATATTAAGGTTATAAAAAATTGTCAACATGTTTAATGAATGCGACATATTTTTACAACATTTTTTTTTTTAGTTTTTACCTGTCTTGAAATACCTGACGTAGTTTAAATAATAAAACTGCCAGCTGAAGTAATCACACGACCTTTTCACAATCCACAATAGTAAAATAATAAAAGTCCGTGGCGGAAATGCTATTCCGATTCAAATAATCGCTGTTCATTGCTCGCGATGATTACACGGTATTTAGCTACTTCCAAATCGGACTTTACCTTCGAAATACAATAGAAATACTAACAATCGTAATTATATTTAATTGGTGACACTTTACAGGGACATTTTCCTTTTCAAGCACTGCACCACAATAACTGGACAAAGGGACCATATAATAATGAGTCGACAAGCGTATGGAATTTCATTTCTATAGGCTTCACGTAAACACAGTGGGCGACATTGCCTCGGTGTAAAGGCTAGATATTTTTGTGGCAGAATATTGACATGTTAGACAATCGAGTGGGCGCCAGAGAGCCTGGTGACTTTTCGAGAATGTCTAGCCCGATAGCACTTAAATGGAGAACGAAAACAGATTTACGTGTTGTTAATGTTTGTTCTCTCTGTTTATACGCGTATTAGTCAGTAGATTTAGAAACTTTAGTGATCTTTTTCAGATTCAGATTTTTCACATTGTGTTGTAATTTATATTGTGTACAATAAAGTGCTTAAAAAGAAATTAATCAGTTACTGATCAGCTCAAACTCAATAAACCTGCCTCAGGATGAATGCCAAACTCTAACCCCTAGTACATAAACGTTTGTTAACTTAACAAGCCGCTAATAATTGTTTGTCCCTTTCGATCTTAACAATGTGTCCATAAGAGCAAAAGGGACAAACAATTAATAGCGGCTTGTTAAGTTAACAAACGTTTATGAATAAGAGGGTAAGTGTGGATCTTTGTAGTAAAGGATCTCATTTTTGTCGATAATCATAAAGACGGAATTAACTTAAATTTAAGTAAGCGAAAAAAGTGCGATGTTTTACTGAAAAAGCTCACATTATTTAAATATTATAATATTATATTTTTAATGGTAAATTTAACCATGCTGTAACATGTGTACATTTGTAGATATCAGTCCCACATACCAAACGTATTTATGGACTACATTTTATAACAGACTAACAATCTGCGTAGAATTCGGTTATCGCTACCCTCGGGAACTACGCAATTACTTGTGAAAATAACTTCCCTGTGTCCTTTTACGGAATTTACCTAATCTAAACATGAAATTAAATCGCGTCTGTGGTTTAGGTGTGAAATATTATTAGCATATATGTATACCTATGTATACATATACATATGTATACCTACGCTTAGTTGAACAAAATTGCAGTTCAAATGTTGACCGTACGCACCTTGCAATTTTTTCCGCTGGTTGAATATGTAGTGAGGCTTGATATAAGTCATTCCCGGTAAATTGTGGGGAAAGTTACCATTTGGGAATATTCCTCATAGGTACCGTATTGGAAAAGTAATCGGGAACGACACATCACTTAATACAGGTTGCTATCTGGCTATACCTACTCGTATGATGGTCCCGTTTAATCCATTTATTGTGCTACGCGTCACTTTCGCACTTGCACACTTAGAAAATGACAGCAACGAAGACAAACAATAAATATCATATTATCATAAGCATTATATATATTGTATCTACCATCAATTTGTAATCTCGGTAACTTCTAATTTCCTTCTACCTCAATCACTTTCACCGCATGTTTAATGCATGAAAGCGAGACAAACGGCAAAAATATTCCAATGGCGGACGCGGCTTTATTAACGAAGAAAAAATTATAACTCGCCGTCTACAATAACGTGCATTGCGCAGACTCGTCGGCGCCAAGTCTAGGAATAATTTAGTGATTCAGTGATTCTAAGTTGGTCGCGATTAGGGCTGCCATCCGTCCGGGTTTCCCCGGATTTGTCCTGGTTTGTAGGCCGTCCGGGTTCAAGAAGTGTCCCGGGAAAACCCGGACACTTTTCATGTAAGGAAGCACCTCATTGAATTTAACTATTTATCGGCATTATTTGACTGATTAACTAACTCTGTTTACGTAATAAAAAAAGAGTCAAATTTTATTTTTTTGTAAGAAAAATTATTTTGTTTTTGTTATTGTTTTATTGAAAATTACACATTGTGTGAAATTAAAAGAAAACAAATGAATGAAAAGTCTTTTTTTATATTATTTTCGGACTCGTCCGGGGAAATAATGCGATTTTCGCCAAATGTCCGGGTTTTTTTAAATCTTTGTCCGGGTTTGGCAAAATTCGAGATGGCAGCCCTAGTCGCGATATTCTTGGCGACCGGGCTTCGCGACGGACATGACAATTATAACGGCAGACGGCTTCATTGCAAAAATAGGCGTATTGGTTATTGTCGGACTATAATTACTTATTTATACCTATTTGGGTTAGTAACAGCGTGTTCCAGGCTGGCATACTTTGATACGTGTGTTGTCGTCGACTTGTGAGAAAAATACCTACGTACTGTTTTAGAGTTTCATTTTTAAACTTCTCGATGCTATTAGGGTTAAAACTAGACTAGTTTACTTCTCTTATTTCTGTTAGGTGTGCATAAATGTTTATGTAATGTACCTACCTACATTGAAAAATGTCAATCTTTCTATTCGTAAACAGTTTCGGAATCGATAACGCAATGTATCTTTAAAAATAAAGTCCAGTCTTAAACGAAAACATAGAAAGTTCAAGGCGGCCAGTAAAATAAGGATCCACCCCACGCTCCCCAGCGAATTTATCGCAATCCGATACAGGATCTGCCGGCGAGGGCAAAACACGACCCTACATTTTCTTGCCAGTCTATTGATAAGGGTTGATTTCATAACCCATTAGAGAAACGTCGATGCAGGCTATTTACGCCGCAGAAAAATGAGAAAAAATGTGGAAACGACAACAAAAGGGATGTTAATTATTCTTATATTAATTATTCTGAGTTGTTATTCGAATACAAATACGAATAGTAACTAGCTGTGAAATATCATCTATACCACAGAGTGCCTACCTATACTATAATCTCCGCCTGGGTGAATATCTGAGCATTTCAACCGCCTAATTTTGGTGGCATAATTTTTGCCGAAACTTCTAAACGTCATACTTCGTCTCAATGTTATACTTCGTCATTTGTATAAGGTACCGCGCCTCCTTCAAATGACAAAGTAGCACATTGTCACGAATAGAAACTTCGCCAAAAATTATGCCACCAAAATTAGGCGGTTGAAACGCTCAGATATTCATCCGCCTATGTTTTGTTATCGCGAATGGGATATTGTATGCTGTTTGCATAGGTATTTGTGTTACATATAGTTTTGAGGTTCCGAACAAATAAATATGAATAATAAAACAAAACAATAAAGGAAAATACGGATTTTATATTATGACATAATTTCCAAATAATACTTACTTAAATATCGAAACAAAGTATAAATCCAGCAGTTTACGTAAATACAATGGGAACATCCCACATTTGTTCACAAATAAATAGCTAGAAAACCTGGCTTCGTTTGTTTACGAAATATTTTTCTAAATAGCCGAGCCGTATACTGAATTAATAGCTTGCATGTCCCGATACGATTGCTTTATTGCCGTTCATATTTTCCACGGCTACACGGAAAAGTTACACGATCGCGGTCAATGCCTCGGCTTGGCTCGCGTTGGCTTGCATAAGTATTAGAGTACGTACTTACCTGCAATTCTTTCATGAAATAACATATTTATCCGTCAGCTAAATCATAAACAATAGAAACCATTATTGTACCTACCACTTTTTCTTTCTACTATTAATAATAATACATGAATACATGCTGATGAACCAATTTATAAAGTTCTGAGGTCTGACAACGATGAAACCTAAAGGGCATTTCTTCGAGCGTTTCAGCCGCCGTGACTTCGGCAGCCTTATCACACGAATCCCGTGAGATATACCAAAACTTTTGGATATATTGGTAGACGTAGTAGAGAACTACCAAGAAAAAATGTATGAGACTCCTACCCACGGAAATCGGGTAATAATGTTGCCACCAAAGTCACGGCGGTTGAAATGCTCGGAGAAATGCCATAAAAATATAATGAATTCCTATGATTTTTTTTAAATATAAGTACTCAAATGATTAAATAGGTACCTAAGTTAGGTACCTAAGGTACTTTAGTTTTTACTTATTAACGGCCACTGAGCTATGCTGCGGACAGACAGACAGACGGACAGACGGACATGGTGAAACTATAAGGGTTCCGTTTTTGCCATTTTGGCTACCGAGCCCTAAAAATGATGATGATGACGAACTTGTTGTTTTTATGATGGTATGTATTTCTGTTTAGCCTAGTCTTTCGTAAAATGCTTCCATTGTAGAATTTCGAAGCACTCGAAAGCAAAAGCAGTAGGTATAATTACCATACCAAGCACATAAATCCTGGATAAGCATGGCCCGTAGGAAATAGTCTGATTAAGTCATGCGGGCCTCTCTATATTTCACTCGTGAACAAATGTTTCAGCCCGACAGACGTGCTGTTTAATTCAACGATTAGATTAAGCTTAAAATATTGTATACTAAAAATAGTTGGTAAACTTTATACCGTCGTAGTGTAAAGTTTTATAGAATTACTATGACCTCTATGTCCTTGCTTAATGCCGAGTAAGTTAATAGCGTGATAGCATTAATACACGAGTACGATAATGATTTATTTATTGAAGTTTAATCCAATATTATAATAGTTGTAGATGCTTTGAAAGAGTTATACTATCTGATTTTAAGAGATCAAACCGATAATAAAGTTTTATTAACGCAATTGTCTGCGGAATTAGCACAGCCATAAGAGCGTTAATGCCCTCTGTATTAAAATACTATGACGCTAAACTTTCTTCGATTATACGCCATTGTTGTCACTTCATTCTTATCTCAGAGAAAGCCTTCGATAAAGGAAAACGTGGGAATTTGTGTATAATCAAAGAAAGTAATAGTACAAAACGTCAACAATAAGGTTCCACTAGATCACGTTTCTCAGATCTCGGTGACATACCGTTTTGACGTCATTCTATTCAGTAGACGATGCTTTCAGAGAAACTCAGCCCCTCGCATAAAAGAAAAGCTTAGCTTCAGCTATTTGCGTAGGGTGCATAAATAAGTACCAAATAGTAAGGAAAATATATAGGTCAACAGATCAGTAAATAGAGGAATTACAATATTTTGCTATTCTGTTTAAATATCTGACTAAATACTAAATAGGTACGCATATCTATACTCCTAATCAAGACTCTCGAGTGAGTAACTACAATTGAATCAAGATTTTTTGAAACAATGTAAGTAAGGACAATTTGCTTCATATTGTTGAAGCGAAGAGATGATTATGAAATGCAAAATTAAATCTGAAGAGACAATATGAATCGCCAATGGCTTAGTTGATTGACAAGGTTCGAATATAGATGATCATTAGGAGAGGCATATAAATAAATAAAATAAATAAAAATAAATATCTTGGGACATCTTACACAAATCAACCTAGTCCCACGGTAAGCTCAATTAAGGCTTGTGATATGGGTACCAGGCGACGATATATATAATAGATAGATACATATAGATACTTAAATACATAGACAGCCAAGACCAAGGAACAAATATTTTTGATAAATAAATACACAAATAATGCCCTCGCCGGGATTCGAACCCGGAACTTCCAGCTTCGTAGGCAGGGTCACTACCAACTAGACTATGGAGGCTGACAATATTCTACCAATAGATTTCTATTTACACTAAATAAAATAACACATAATCGTCAGCATTTTTTTTGGTTGAGGGTTTCTCGCCGCCTATAATAAAGATATGTAAAACTATGTAAGATAACTACTTACAATAATGAATAATATCAACGAACAAATTTCGGGATGCTTATGATACGACAAAACCTTAAACTTTTTCTAAAAACTCACACAGTCAAGTCAGTATTTTTAACGTTTTTTTAAATACTGCGCGTAACGTGCATGAGAACTGGGGGGTTACCATGACATACTAATTCGGTTCAGTTTAGGTCTAGAGAAAGGGACAAGGCTAT
>JALPQI010025517.1:0-13223 GCA_025490895.1 Thaumatotibia leucotreta
GATAGACAAATAATTCGTATAAATAAACGAGCAAACACCGAATGAACCGACAAAGCGGGACCATTTACTAAAAAGCTAGAAATTTTCCTACATCGCTATGGAGCTGCATTTTTATAAGGCGCTCAATTTACTCCTAGACACTTTAAACCCTTTTAACCTGTTCCTATTACTAGCAGACCAGTCTAGCATTTTAATTCAAAAGACTTTTTAAAAACATTTTAAAAATAACCTCCTATCGACCGAAGTGCTTTTTCTCATTTTATGCACACGACAATCGTGTCCAGAGTACCAAAGGAAAGAATCGAATATAAACAAGTCGATAAATTCGATGTTTCACGGGAAACTCGACTTGCTCGCTGCTTGAAGAGATGACCGCTCGGATTAACCAGTGAGCTCGGTTTAACCAAAACCTAGTGGGTTCGTTCGGAAAATGGCATTGCACGTGAAAAATATGGGTGAGCATTTCTCAAAAATGTTGTACCTTCGGATCAGGGTGCTTAGACAAGTTGGCAATCGCTAACGCTTAATCGTCAATCGTTAAAGGCAGCTAACTATCTTTGTCGCACTAATATGAAAGAGTGACAGAGAGGGAAAACTACGATACGCTACCAAGCGCTAGCGTTTGGCAACTTGGCTAAGCATCCATATTCGATATTGATAAAATTTCGTAAGCTGGTAGAGTCGATGATGCTGAGCAAGATCCACCACATTTCCCAAAAAGTTCCAAAATATTTGTATGAAACAATCCTTTTTTTGTTACCAAAATTGTATAGGAATCTGGTAACAAAAAAGGAAAAGTCCATACAATCTATCTCAGCATCATTGACTTGACCAGGCTATCTTTTATCAATAACAATATTTTTTTCTAGTATACCGTCAATTTCATAGGGTCAATTGGTGACCGACTTTTGTTCCCTTATTTGAAAATACACATTTCACAGCAGTCATTTAGTAGCACTAGTTAAAAAGCTTATTCGACTATGTATTTAAAGATCAAAACTCTCGTGTCATTCTATCATGAAACTCGCTTTGTTCTCGTTTCTTAAAACAATCATGTATTTTTGTCGGTCTTTATGCACCAGTTACATAAATTCTACTCATATTTTAAAACAGGAAGCGTAAGCTTTCTTGCGTCCGTGAATTGTGAGAAAGGGCAGGATCGATGCTCTTCAAAATGCAAACCGAGTTCAAGTTGCGTCCCCGTTCACCAGAGAATAGTATATTCGATACGTTCTGGGGACCCGCAGATCACTTACGAACTATACAAGCTGTAAGTCTATTACGGGCGAAGCTCTTAACGGGTGTTAATTTAGGACATAATAAGTACATTACATAACTTTTACTTAAAATGAGAGCAACAAAATTATCCATACAAAATCATTCGGCGCGCAATTTAGAGCAACACAATTAAGTTAAACGCTCGTTGACAGCTAATCTCAAAAGCAGATGACATAACTGCCATATCACTAATAACAAATGTTCGTAGCTACATTACTGCTCCTAAGGAACTTTAGGATAATATTAAAGGTACGTTATACGGTTACGTGATTATTTAAGACCCGGTTGTTGTTAAAATATGCAGTAACTACTACTCTTCTTTTTTTGCGTTCTGTACCTAAAGTAGTAACTACTGCTCTTCGTTTTTTGCGTTCTGTAGATACGTAAAGGGTAAAACAGGTCTCGTTGACTATTACAAAGGCTGCGATGTCTGTCTGTCCGTCTTTCATCCGGCTGTATTTCGTGAAATGCTACCGGCCGTGTACATAATAATATAAGATCTGAATTACCTATTGCACCTGTACGTACGTCTTCGGTACGAAATATTATATTTTAGCTAATTCACCTTAAGGTACTTTTACAAAGAGTTTTTTGAATCTCTAGGTAGGTACGATGCGGATACCAACGGAGAAAATCTGTCACATAGAGGACTATTCTGGTCGTGTGACAAAATGAATTGTGATACGATCGTGCGTTATTGCATTTCAGATCGTGTATTCAGTCATAGCTGGGATATATCGCTTTGATTGCATAAGTCCCCCGAACGGGATTATGACGGGCTGTAAAAGTTTAATGCGATTGTAAAAGCTCTCATATTTTGCGAATATGAAATTATTGCAGAAATTTAATTTTGAATTATAATTCTATAGCCAGAGATGGTGGGTTTTTGTTATCTTTGTTTTATATGCGTGGTGAAAAAGTAATGACGTAATAAATCTGACACAAACATGTATTGTTGCGAAACTGCATATTGCACTCCAAAATAGTATTAAGTGAGAAATCCATTTACTTGCTTTAAAATGGTAGTCATCATCATCATCATCAGCCTATGATAGTCCACTGCTGAACGTAGGCCTCTCCTATTAACTACATTAGGAGGTAAATGCCCATAATCGCCACGCTGGGCAAGCGGATTGGCGATCGCAATTATGTGTCCACTATTATGACGCTGCAACCCTAGGCCACTCAGGAACAATGTCAAAGTAACGTTATCAATCAGATTGTAAGACACTTCAAACCACTTTTTATTTTGACATGCTATACTATTCTCTTATTCACACATTCGACGCTGCGTTCATCAACGAGCTCGATGACGAGACAGCCTTCACTTCGACGTAGAGCGCAGCGCTGCGAAAAACGGTATTCACTAACGTAGAACAGCTCGTCGTCGAACTGTAGGCGGTAACTCTCGACGCAGTGTAGTTCCAGCTCACGCCGCATTCGTCACCGAGCGCTAGTGTCGTTTAAAGTGCATTAGTGAATACCATTTTTAGGCTCGACGCTGCCGCAGCGCTGACACAGCGCTGATAGTAAGGCGGTTTCCTTAGTGAATAACACTGATGGTTCTAGAGTGTAGCATTCCAAATTGATCAGTGTAACTCACGAATAATATTTTAAAAGTATCTAAGCCTCCAATGTACTCGAGGTCACTTGGGTATATAACTCAGACGAATAAAAACGTGTACACGTGAAATGCGAACCCAAGTCACGTGGAGCGAACACGTACCCGCGTCGGATCGGATTCGTTCCGGGTTCGTTCCCGAGGGAACGCCTGTTCACGAGATACTTCAAGTCGTGGTGGGTCGTGACGGTTGAAAAAACCTTTTGGTTCTACAACGGGTAAAGTATGGGCAATACTAGTAGGTTCTTATTTGTATTATTTATTAAAATAGATACAGATTTTATAATCGAGCGAATTTAGTACTTTATGCTGCGAGTAATCTTTAGTTACACATGACCGTCTAACACAAACTCAAAAATGACGCAAAAAGAAGCAATTGTGCCACAGTGGGCGACAAATTAAAATAGAATATAACAGTTGAAAACTTTAATGGACCAATCATAACAATTTTTTAATAGCGAGTCATGTTTACATGTTCTCTCTTTTATTTTGTTGTAGAGAACTTTTTTTCTAAAGGATTTTTGTATTGCGTACAGATTGCATGTTATATTTGTTGGTACAGTTTATGAAACAGTGATAAAACAAGTGTTCTTAAAATCGAGAGTAACTTTTACATTTTAATTCCAAAGTTTTCACTACCTCTACCGTGGTTTTCTAATCAGCCTCGTTTTTCGTTGACTTACCTGAAAATAAAAGCAAAACATTATTAATTACGGGTCAGGTAAAAATTTTCCTAGAAAATAATATAAACATGCTGATTGTTTTGTTTAATATTTCTATAGTAACAGTGGAAACATTTCTGACATCAGATTGTATTAAATTTTCCTAGATTTTGTTATCCAATCCTTTCCAATTCAAAATTTTATCGTCCGACGACTCCGTAGATATAAAAATAGCTAGTTATGATTAAAAAGCTCGTATTTCCATACATTTTCGGTGTCAATTTAAAACTTTCTAGTTTTTTGTCTCAATGATAAATTCAGGGAAATGCCAATAACCTTAAATAAAAAGAGATTCTACCTATACCTATAACTATTTACAGATACTATGAAAATTTTGAAAAAAAAATCCGAATCCATTGATCTGGAGTGTACATACAAACAATAATTATAAAGTAAGTAATGAGTGCTTATGATTAGTATTATTTGACTAGGTACATAACACAAAACTGCGAAAATTTACTTTTGCAGCGTACAGTAACATTCCTGCTACGAGGTATGGTATTGCGACTTTTCCAACAGGTGCTTCTATATTTAAGAAAATTTAAAACCGTTATCACTACAAACAAGAAAATCCAAGTTAATCTCAGGGTAAGACCCGGATTTTTGCAGTCTCATTACTCCCGGGCGACTTTATGACCATGCCATTACTAACATTGTTAGACCAATGAAAATAAACAAAACAAATAGTGTACTACTATTCTCTGAAAATAAAGTCGAAAAAAAATTCGTTAACTGTATACAGTCAAGATCAAGCATATCGATGCACACTAAGTGCTAAATATACGAGTATGTGTACCGACATATATACATAACCCTATCTATCATACAAGACCTATACATAATTATTTTTGTCCTATGCACACGCAATATAGAGTTACCAGACCATCTGCAAACAAAAATACACAAATCAAGCCAATATGGCTTCAAATGGTTTTAATTGTATAAAAAAATCAGTTAACTGTGAGGAGTAGAATTTTCAGTTTAATTCATTGATAATTTTGTACAACAGAAACGGTATGTTTTGAGTTGAGTATGATTTTTGGTGTATCTTGCATAAAGTATTTTTTTACTTGTTCGGAAAGAATTATTATCCAAGGCCACCAGCATAGTTAAAACAGGAATCCGCATGCTTCATAACGTAGGCATCCCATACTATTACCATAATATGCATTTTAAATGAGCCCAAGCAAATATTTTTATCACAGGGTGACCACACTAATCCCCACAAGACCCGTATTTTTGTAGACTCATTACATCCGGACAACGCAGTTTACGACCGGGTGACCCGGGTACTACAGAAGACATTGTCAGGCCCATAAACGACATTTTAGAGCCTGATGATTTGGATGTTACGGTGGTCTTGTCATACAAAGTGTCTGTAGTTTATAGTTTCCTTTCTGCTGAGACATACACAGTAAAACTGTAGTTTCATGTTGACGTCACCATAAAACGTTCCTGTGTTGTGACATTTTACTCGTAAACTTATGAAAGTAATAACGGAGTTGAATTAATATTATAAACTGTCTGCTATAAAATATACTCAACTACCACCTGTACGATTTAAATAAAATAATTAAAACGCGTAGTTAGAGACTTTAGCACTAAGATAAAGTAATACATTATAGTAATTTGTGGAGAAGGCATTACGAGCATCGAAAATAATGAGGCAACAGTGACAACCCATGCCATAGGTTTATATATACCTACCTTCTGCAATACGTGTCAAGAAGTCAAAGTCAGTAAAATTGGTACCCTAGGCCACTAAGGATCTATCTGGAAGCGACGTTTTAAATCAGATAGTATGAAATATCTTACTACTAGTCATTTGATTTGGTCCTAGAGCCACCTAGGGTTTCAATTGATTGAGTTGAGTGGAGTGTACACAAATATTTATAGAGCTTTAACGTCAAAATAATAATTATAGTATCTTTAAATAAATAATGTAAAATATTTTTATTATTTTTATTCTTAATGTCCATGGCCTACATTTATCTCGGTTTTTGTCAACATGGTATAAATACATACATTCAAAATCATCTCAAGCACAAAATTGCACATTTAATTTCAAAATAAAGCCTCACAAGCTATTAACAGCGTTATTAGCCCAGCCAATAGCAATCGCATGCTGTGGACTCCGATAATTATCGCCTAATGTCTTGCGGCCGCAGCTCTACCGGATTAAACCGGTCACTAGGGTGCCCAATAAACCGGATATAGGCACTTAAACCCGGACAGAGTTAGTGCTCTGGTTTAAAGTTAGGTAATACTGTATATATTTAGTTTTGTCAAGGTTTTGTTGTTTTTGTACGTAATTGACTATGCTAAGGTTGGTTCGGGAAACTTTTATACATAGCTTTAAACATTAGCTTCACTATTAACAGTAGGTACTTGAGTGTAATTAAATAAAAGGGCGTTTATATGATATAATTGATATTTAAATAATACAAACATTTAAACAATTAAAATAATATTGTATTACTAATTAACAAGTTACTTTAACTCAAAGTCGGAACCCTTACCTGTATGCATAATTCATTTCATAAAAACTCATAAATGTACAATCATATAATTTAATTCACGGAATGTAATTAAATAAAAAACAAAGGCCGGCAACGAATGTGACGTCACAAACCGAAATCGGGTTTTATAACCGGTCATGCCCGGGAATTACCGGAATAACCGGGATTAACCTGGCCACCCTACACAGGTGCTGCAGGGAGCAAATCCGTCATAAATAAATTTGATTTGACACTTGCAAACATCCCTGTTAAACATTTTGGGGGAATAATTTGATAAATTTAAACTGTTTCGGCTTTCTTGCGGTTTGAGGAGATTTGATGAGTTAGTAATAAATTGGATAAACGTTTGCGAATGTAAACTTTAGCAAGTAAACTTTTGACAGCAAAAATGTTGATACATTTTTTACAAATGGAATATTGTGCCTGAAATTTGCATTTTCGGATTATTTGCATTTTAGTTAACGATACTGACTGAAACTGTCAAAACTTTCTAGCAATGAGACTGTCATAAAGTTGTACTAATCCAAAAATATTTATAGAGTCTTCCAGTGGGAGAATATTGTTAGATATAATAGTGATAGAGTCTTTAATGATCTGTGTACGATTACTATGACTGTTTCATATTCTAGGAAATCGAATTCCTGCTTTACTTTCTTGTCTATACTTCAACTGTCGCCATTATAAAAACAATTACATTCCCAGAGTAGATACTAAATTGCATCGGAATAAAAAAAAGTATCACATCGTGGAATCATTCTAAAAGAACCAGCCTTAAAAATCCGATTGAAAATACTTGCTGGCTGGTAGCTAAACTCATGCATTAAATATAGCTGTTAAATACCATCCAAATTCAAAATACAAATCATATCTATGGCCAGTCAATTTCTTTTTCGATTCGCACTGGCCAGTGACTAAAGTTTTCTTTTTCGGCCGGCCATAAGTTAGGCACGTCGACAATGCCCTGGCAGCGGGCCAGGCAATCGATATGGAATACAGACCGCAAAACCATAGCCAAATCTTACCGAAATCTGATCTGATTTAAGATAATGTCAATTTGGAGGTTGTGTATTGTTGAATAGGCTTTGATTTGGTAACATTGTTAGAAAGCCGCTTTTTACTGTTATGATTTTTGTACATGTATCCGATTTAAATATTACAGAAGCAATTCTATGTTGTTTTAATGTGATGATGAATGTAAGTATTAACTTCGTACTTTCAGTCAGTCAGAGAATATAATAAGCACATACGCTGTCGTTGTGCATTAATAATTAATACTGAATCGAAAAGCCAACGCGAACCCTTGTTATTCCGATTTTACTTTATTATATAGATAATGATTCTTAGAACACTGAAAGAAGTTGTATTTAAATACTTTTTTCGAACCTTGTTTTAAAAATAAATGTAAAAACGATTAGAGGCTTTATTATTGTCACTATGATCAAATTTAAGTGGCACGATAAGATCCTATAAATAGTTTTAAATTTCGGTTACGAATTATTTTATAGCTTAAGAAAATTACTTATGGTGTAGTAGTATACAATTTTTTTTATTTTTATTTATTTATTTTTAGTGTACAAAATTTATGAAAAATAGCTAACGTTTTTATTGTTTAGAAATGAAACACGTAACTGCGAATATATTATTTTATTAATCTTTTAATCGTTCTACGTTCACAAGTTTTGTACGCGTTTTTGATGTGACCGCATAAGAACAAGGAATGAACGGACGAGCGAAGTAAATCGAATGAATGAATGGTTGGAATGATTGGAATGGTGGAATGTTCCAATAGTCGACAACTAATCGACATGACCAACACAATTTTATTCTGAGTAGCAGCTATAATCTCTTAATAACCAAAACCATCTTAACATAACCTAAATGTTCTACATCCTCTGAGCTCAGCTGAATTCATTTCCAGGCTATTAGAGTGATCCCCGCTGCCTGCATGTCGCTCGCATGTTGCTAATGTGTTGCTAATGTGCCCCCAAAATGCATCCACAGTACAGCTTTAGTGTAACGCCGCGGCCACGACTTCGGTCTAAAGCGACCGGCTTAGCGGAAAACGTATGGAACTCGTACCCATATCGGCATTCCGCTCCAACTCATGGATTCGCTCGCCACTGGTCGCCTTAGACCAATGTCGTGGCCGGGCCTTTACGGCCACGACATTGGTCTAAGCGTTTTATGTTTACCCGCAGGCTAAGTCAAGATGGCATTCTGAAATCGTATACGACAAAGGCGGGGCCACACCAAATGCGTTTGCAGCACGGGCACGTGCGCGTGTGCGTGATGCGCGCGTTGTAGTTTATGTAAAAGTCATAGTAGATGGCACACCGTTTAGCTCGTGAGCCGCTAGAGGTGTGCCATCTAATAAAGCATTTGATGATGATGTCCTGCCAGACGTATCCATCGATGGCGACACCACGGCAAATTTGTTACAGCTGTTGCGTGCATAGGCGCGAGCGTGACTGGCAAAACCAAATTTCGACTTGAAGACACGGCAACAAGGTAAACAATACAGCTCTCTGCGCGAGTTGTAGTGTAGGCTCCACAGTTCCACACGTATGTGGTGTAGGCCTTAAGCGATAAGTCGTGTGACCATAATAATCTACGGAAATGGTCACGTGACTTTTCATACGAATCTGTCACTCTTATACATTTATTACTTATCGCGATTGCAAATGGCATCTTGGCAAGGCATGCCGTTCATTGTGCGGTCGGCATGCGCGGTGGTTACTTAGGCTGGCACGCAATAGTTTAGAAAAACGCTGTCCTCGCCGCAATTCGCGCGAGTCTGTGGCCGAACCGTTCGACTTAGTTATCGATGTGAATTACTGCTTGCTCTCGCTTGTGGTCTATTATATAGCCTTCTGTGGCTTTGTCTTGGAAGTGGTGGGACCTAAATTGGCTTATGACCTTGTTACATCATGATAGAGTATGTCTACTCTGATTAAATGTTCATGGATCATGAATTTTCTAACCGTTGGGGTATTTCATAATAATATATGTACTACTAGCGACCCGCCCCTGCTTCACACGGGTACTATACCTGCATAAAAACCTTCCTCTTGTATTACTCTACCTATTAAAATAAATCTCATCAAAATCCGTTGCGTAGTTTTAAAGATTTAAGCGTACAAAGGGACATAGGGACAGAAAAGGTGATTTTATTTTATACTATGTAGTGATAGTGAAGCGTATTTGGTTTGGTATTTTATATTTCTGATGCAGGAGCCAACCATTCTGCAATCGTATACGATAAGCGATAAGTCACGTGATCATAATAAAATAATGTATGGAAATGATCAAACGAATCTGTCAGTCTCTCGTAGAATTACATCTTGGTATTACGTACGTACTAAATCTATTGGGTTTACATACTTTAAATTCCTCGTAACTCGTTTGTTTAGAGCATAAAGCCATAAGATAATTAGATTGAAACTGTAATCAATTGTAGGCAAGTTTTCTGATATCGGATGAGTATTTTAAATCTCTCTCAAAAACTATTTCATAAATGAATATGTGTATATTGTGTATTCATGCTTTTTCGATTTCTCTAAACTTTTATTCGAAGTGTAATGCTTACTCTCAGTTACTGAAAAATGAAAATGAAAAATCGTTTATTTCGTTAACCATAAGGGTACAATGTTACAAAAGTTAGGACCTTCCAGTAAGTATTTCATACTTGTACCATACCCCGTTATCAATGTTGCAGATTCATTGAAACTGAGTCATAGGGTTGTCATACAGATTTTATTGTCAAAGCGACATGTGTGCGTTAGCTTGAATAATATTTTTACCGGTAAAATAAAACATTTGTCTACATTATTAGTAATATGGGTACATTTATTTTATTAAAAACACAGAAAACTAAACTACTTTTTCTTATATATCATACTAGCGACCTGTCTCGATTTTGCACGGGGAAATCACTGGTTAGATACCTATTACTTAATCGAAGACATCTTACTTTAAAATTTATGGTGCATTGGTACAAATGTATCTTATTTTTCTCTGTAACAGAAAAACCCGAACATTGTATTTATAAGAAACTATTATAAAAAATGCTTAACTAAGAACTTATTCGAAAAATTAACACTGTAAGTATGTAGGTACATTTTTTCAACTTATTTATACACTATTATTTGTACAAGTTACAAAAGTCACGAACCATTTGGGTTACTTCTAATTTCGCCATCAGCTCCTGCTTAAACCGGGAAAATTATGCGTGATCAATGAGGAAATTCATGATTTTAATTATGTATTAAGAGAACGAATTACATTATGTCATTAGACATAACAGACATATTATAGACTAAAAAAGGAATATAACCTTATTTTTATTACGGGGTGAAAAAGGTTTTATTTTGTTAACAACTTCAAATACCATGTCATGTTATATACGTAGGTATATTAAAATTAACATGTAAAGTGCCAACCCTAGCGTTTTCAATGAATCTGCAACACTGATAACGGGGTATGCTTGTAACAGAAGAACTAGTTACTAGTGTCAAATTACTATGCAATTTTAACATAACTATCGCGCGAGAGTAAGCGATATTCTTCGAAAGTTTAGTGAAATCGAGCCTTATTGTTCAAAGCAAATAAGCAGAAAAGTATCAAAAATATACCGTAACCCAAACCCCCCCCCCCCCCCTGATGCACAAGTGGACTTTTGGACAAATCTGGCAAACGAAACTTTGACAGTTAATATCATCAACTTAATATATACACATAAACTTGAGAACTTGATACAAAATTAGGTTAACCGGCCAAATATGTACTCGTATCCATATTGAAGTATGTGGCATTCATTCTTCCCTATTTAATGGTCTATTCGCTTATAACTTATTATACTAATAACGTTGAGACTGCGTTTACCATAAAAAGTCGCAAATTCTAATACGTGTTTTGGTGCTTATGTCATTTCGGAATCATCAATTTGAAGTGTACTCTAAGCTCCGAATTCCGGGTTAATTGTAAAAAGTCGTGATGCTAAAGAACTCTCTAGGTGCTTACGTCCTTTTAGAATGTAGTGTACTGGTTGGGGTATTATTCTGACGGACGGTCGTAACATTACTCGTAAACTTTGATGATTTGCCAGTTATTTATTGCAACGTTATTTGTATTCGTGTTTGGAGGTTTTGTCGATCGCGTAACTTAATACAAGTATTATTTGGCTATTAATAAGGAGCGGTCTGTTTCATAATTCGCGTCAGATAAAACTATCACTATCCTTTTCGCCACGCATATGAAAGAAAAGAATAGCTAACGTTTATTTGACAGGTTGCATATTTTGTTGGGGTGGTGAAACTAAATTATGTCAGTGGATTGGTGGTGAAATTAAATTATGGTCAAACTAGCCCTCAGAGAGAAGATGTTAGACGTACATAGTTTTAGTAACGATTTTGTCACAATTCTTTTTCTTCAACCTTTCTCATATAGGTAGATTACTTAGGCAGGTCATAGGTGTCCTCTAGGGCATTCAATCACGGAATTCGACATTACCTATAAACCCCCGTGATTGCATAGAAATTAATCCCGGGAATGCATTCCCTATAGTCTCCTCCATTGAACGCCTTAATATAAAGGTGCGGTTAAACTAAAAGAGCATTCGCTGTTCTAACCTGCCACTCTACGAAATTCGATCGGTACACAAAAAGTGACTGGTTGATTTCGTAGAACGGGCGCTAGAACAGAGAATGCTCTTTTAGTTTAAACGCACCTTAAGGCCGTGTATCTATGAGTGTGAAAGCGGTCATCGATGGCAAATGACATACCCTGTCTGATGGTAAGTGAAAACTGTAGCCTGTAGACGCGTACAACTCCATGTCATAATTCTGTATGACCTTTTAGCAACCTAAGCTAACCAACCTTGAGGTTTAAGGCTTCATATCAAAAGCAATGCTTATTGCTGTCCGTTTTACCATATATGCAGTGACGTGTTCTTTTAAATGTACTTATCACTCACGTTGACGTTGTAACAAAAGCTTGTTTGTTTTATTATAGAATTCTGTGTATATTTTGGTGTTTAGTTATTTATAAAATGAGACCTATTGCTGAATCCCTGCGCTGCTCTGCCCGTAACTAACACAACCTTTTTATGAACCCCATACTTTAGTTTAGAGGAAACATCGGACAAGAAAAATGCCTTATTTATTCCTTCGGGCGAAATATATCACGTATTCACACTATTCACCTAAAGGGGAAGTGGAAGCAGGCGGTAGTTAAGTAGCGTCGATGGAGCCCCGCCCACGGTGCGCTTTGCAACACTTTAGCTCAGTAAATGTGGAATCTGAGCAAGTTTTTACTTCATTGGCTAAATTTAGAGGATGAACAATGTGTTTATATTTATTTTAATGTGTGGTTGAGGCCTTAATATTTATTGTTACTAAAGAATTATACATATTATATTCATTTTACGAATTATAGGGTGAATCAACTTTTTTCTGTCTGTTATTGGCATGGTTACGGTCGCCTGAGTCACACTGGTTTTATGCAAAATTATGCTACTTAAACCATGCAAATACGCTTTTAGTCCATGTTTGTAGGTGGCCCATTAAGGAAAAAGCTTATTAACATCAGAAAATTGTATGTTTGCATAGTTTAAGTAGCACAATTTTGCATAAAACCAGCGTGACTCAGGCGACCATAACCATGGCAATAACAGACAGAAAAAAGTTTATTCACCCAACACAGTGCTGCAATGAAACTTAACGTCAATTTCGAAATTGCATAAGTTTCTATCCATTTTCTGACAGTTTCATATTATAAATTCTAAGAATCCAGCCCAGTACAAATCGCAAATTTATTCACAATGATGACAAGATACACAGGCAAAATAAATATCGTATTTATTTTAAAATAACATAATACTAATCTAAACTTAACTAAAGAACCTTAAAGCTAAAACAATTTAAATACCAATCAGTCAAATAACCCACCCCGCAACATTCCCGGTGCAAAGGTGCCTAACAAACTAGCGGCATTTCCGCGCTGCACTGCAATAGCAAGCCTTTGCATCAGGAACGATCCGGATATTTTAAATAAAAACAATAGGTTAGCCTTACGTTAACGTTATGC